>CABFOV010002478.1:0-19540 GCA_902141375.1 Timema poppense
CTTCGTGTCTAGCAGTTTGCTGTCTACCACTTTGTCAACTCGTGTCGACCACTTTGTTGTCTATCACTTTGCCTGCTCCCTCCTATACCCTTGTAGAAGCACTAAAGAACTTGAATAAATTTGTTGTTGTTTATAAGATGATCAGAAAAATTGAATCGAGAGAACAATATATACATGTTTTCACAAATTAATTGATATATATGTTTATGACCGAAGTATTTACACGATCTTAGCATCACAGATGGTAAAAAGATTTGTGGCTGAGACAATACCAAACCTATGTTTACCACACTTGCCTTAACCATATTAAATAGCTTGGTACCGACCGATTAGTTGAAAATGTGTACCAATTTTATGTTAGATTTCTCTGAGTACTGTTTTGTTGTGGAAGGAACAATTATATTGATAAAAATGATGGGCAGCATTTCCTAGTTAAGAAGTATATTAAAATAATTAGCTTTTATTACTGATATGTATAACTTTTAAAAAAAAATATTGTCATATTGTAACATTTCATACTGCTTATACCATTTGCTATCTTCATATTCATTTGTGAACTTTTTTAAACTAGTATTGTGTATTTATAGTTATTTATTATTATTTATGAAATGCATTAAGAAATATTTGGTTAAGAATAAAATTAATGAGGCACAATATACTCATGCATACATATTTTGTGGTTTCCTTAGGCATTTTATAAAAAGAAGTTAAAATTAGGCCTAGTCAAAATAAAAAAGTCCAGCTAAGAATAAAATTAAATAAGGCATAAAAGTGACCTGATGTATAAATAGATGAAAGTAGATCTAGTAGCTTTTCTAGGCTCTTCTTATAACAATTGGACTTTATATAGGTATTTCAATCAACAAGACTGTCAAGTGTATAGTTATACGATGAAAATTTAAGATTGAAATTCTACATTATTTGCACTAGAGTTGTCTTATCATTTAAGGTTTTTACTTTTAGGTATGTGTGTGTAAGAGAAAGCCACTAAGCTTTCATTGTAGAGTGAACCTTGATAAAGAAAACTTTATCAGGGAGTTCAAACCTAACATTATTTTCAACAAAGTAATTTTGACGACTTAAATATTACTTTGTGAGTGATGTAAGGTATGGTACCTCTGTATGTTTACCGTAGTAAAATCCCAGGATAAAATAACTATACACTAATGGAGATCGGTAAAAATAAGGAAAGAAATTAAGTGAAAATTAAGTGAAGAAAGTGTACTCAGAGAAAGAGAAAAAAATGTGGGAAGAATCCATCATTGCAATAAAGTTACAGCTTCTTTTCTTCTGGCTTCAATAGTAGAAAAACCCACACAGAAATTTAAACTCTTAAGTTTTATATCTAGGTGTTATTTGTTTTGTCAAAAAAAAAAATGTATGAGAAAAGAAATCACCTGTCGACTATTTTGAATTAGCAACTATCCATTTCCATTATTGTATCATTTAGCCATTGACTCTCCTCACTGTTAACTATCGTATTAGCCCAAATATTGTGTGATGTCTTTCTTTTAAAAATGTTCTTCCAAAAACTGTACTCGTATTATATATATGTGCAGCTTAAGATTTTTCCCTGAAAAAAACTGACGATCCCTACAGGTGTATATTTTGTAACATGCTGGCATTGTACTGGCCAGCCCTAATAATCTAATAATAAACCAAAGGTTAAAACAAAAAGAGATGAAAGGATAACTGCCCTTATGCATCACCAAACCGGTAATTCAATTGGTCATTATTAGTTGGTGGCAGAATATATGCTGTTGAAAGTGATTATGTTGTAAGGAAGGCTTCCATGGTGTCTCAAGTAAACTATTTGGGCCAATATGGTAAATGTGTTTAAATGTTTTTGTCATTTAAACCAACAGTTTTTATACTTAAATGCTTTAAAATACATAAATGACAAAATATAAAATGACCACAGAAGATGGCAGATTGTTTTGATACAATTTTCAAAAATTCAGTCAAGTAGTTTTTTATTAATACAAAGAAATTGGCAGTCAAAAGTTTGAATGTACAAGAGGGTCTCAAAACATTGATCATCAATGCTATTTAGACTTTATAATGGTTTTTTATTTTGCTCTACAATTGGCAGCTCTTGGTCACAAAACTTAACAGAAATATGAGACTCTATTATGGTTTAGCAAAAAAAAAAAAAAAAGTACTANACTAAATAAATATTTGAAAATTTTAAATTTCGTTCAACATTGTGAACTATTGTTTGATTAATGTTTTTATGTTAAATTTCTTTTGAAAAGTCCCTGACATATCTATTACAAATATTTTGAAGTAGCAGATATTTGTATTTGTGAAGGGCTGTTTGTTAATTTGAACCTAAATTTTATCTAAATGTTTCATTAGTTTTAAGAATAATGCAGCCATACTAAGCTTGATGAAAATTTGTCAGCCAAATTAGCAGGTTTGCTTACAAAGAATGAGACATGTCATGTACATGCAACTTTTAAAAGTAGATTTTATTTCAAAGAAACCTTTTGAAATTTGGTTGCCCCTGATGTAAGAGTTCCTTATAACTTTTTTTTTTTAAATTAAAGTAATGTATACGTTAATATAAGGTGCTGATAGTTAGCTTGTGATTTGTGAAATATTTCCAAGTGTGAACAACAAAACCGTTTCTTGGATTAAATAACTATCATATAATTCCAAACAAAAGTAGATTACCAAAAAGTGTAATCTCATTACAGCTATTTTAGGGGGACTTTTGATGGATAGGCAGTACAGCAAATTTAATTTTATTATGCTTGGAGATTTCACAAACATTTATTTCAGCAAATGAAGAGTCTCAAAGTTATTAGGAGAATTGACACAACTAGGAAGTTTCTATTATCTGTGATATTGTTTATATGTAAATTTTTGTGTTATGTAAATAAATGTATATACATACAAATACTACTATTTGTACCTTGATATCATGAAGCATTGAAGTTAATGTTATGATAAACTATTTTATACATTGTTTTATAATCTAGTAGGTTTTTGGGGGGTAGGGAGGTGTGTCAATGTGTTTATAGCTACCTATGTTTTATAAAAAAAAAATATCATTCAAATAAACACCTTAGTAATTTATTTTATGAACTTTTTCACTTTATAAATTTCTAATTTTCACATTGGAAAAATGTGATTATATTCTTTATTTTTCTATTAATTTGACTTTCCAAAAGAGTTAACATATTTTGACTATACAGCCAGTTATTTTATTTTGGTATAGAATCTGAACCAAGGCATTTGAGACACGCCTAATTATATTGAATAAATATTGGTTAATCTATGTTTAACTTGTCTGTTCTTTATTCATATTGATGCTTATCAGAATTAAAAAACTAAAATATATATATGAGCACTTATTTTTCACTATCCTTAGCAGGCATTTCACAAGAGTTGTGATACATTAAATGTTCCAAGATATTTGAGGTGTAGATATAATTTTTTTATCACTTGACCTACCATGTATAATCATTTTATTTATCTTTTGAGTGAATAAGTTTTCGGTGAGAACTGCAACATCCAATTAAAATAATCGACTGGTTCTATAATTTAGAAAATGCTCGATCGTAAAATGAGCTATTTATTTTTACATCCATTAACGTTTCCAGACTGTAGACTCGGGTCAGTTTTTTTTTCATTCAACCCATATATTTTCCACTACAGGCTTGCTAGACATGGCATGGCGTAGCTTAGCTTCATACACCTTATAATCTAACTTAAAACTAGAATAGGCACAACATCCAGTCCCTGGCCATTAACTTATCAATCTAAAAGGGTAAGCCCACATTTCACCTATTATAATTTTTTTGTGATGCCAGGAATCAAACCTAGGACCCTTAGCTCATACAATATTATAATAGATTAAAATAAAGATATTTCCTCTTACATTAGTTTGAATGGATATAATTCTCTTAAGCAAATAACTGAACTTTCCCAAGAATATTTAAGCAGTATGACTTCAAACTGGTGAAATAAAGTGGAATTTGGAGGGAAAAACTAAATAGGAAATTACCCATTATAGTCAAGTCACATTTATATGAAAAGTAATCCATTTTAAAACACTTCAATTTATTAACAGATTATTCCATTAAAAGTAGGAGCATGAAAAATGTTCAAGATTGAGTACAGTAATTGTGAACTTATATTAATATTTTAAGATATTAAAAATCATAGAAGTAAAGTTGAGTAGATTATTTAAACCATAAAGTACCATATCTTACTAACCATTCTGGTTGTAAGTTTATGTACTAATTACATTAATGGTTTTAGGGATTAGGAAGATAATATTTAGGAGAAGAGTACCCATCATTGGCAGTTTAGTCTGTGAGAGTATCGCCTTAGACCATACAGCCACCAAAATGGCTAAGGAGTATTAACTTATATTAACATAATTTGAGAACAAACTTTGACCACCTTCACAAAATCGTACGATACAAATTTAACACAAAAAATGGCCAATAATTACAAATAAACAATACAGTGTGTGTTTTATTTGCAAAAGCTCACAATGAGATCACAAAATGAATCAATCCATTATATTACGAGTACATTACACATCCACCATTTCCAGAAATAATGTCTCCCCCTCCACCAGCACATCTTCAGCAATCAACTCGTCAATTTTAAGTCCCATGTTTTCAGATACTACACCTTCCCCCCACTCTGAACTATGCACCAAAACCAGCTTTGGTGTGCCAGGTATGTTGTTCTTATTAGGTACATCCAGGGTCTCTGCTATAAAGTCCAGCATGCGGCCCAGATGCCATTGCTTTGACACAAACACTGCCTTGCCAGGGCGCTTCATGGATGCTGGTGGGTTGGCCATGAAATATACCCGCTCACTTGCTGGAATAGTTTTAGGTCCCACTGCCTTTCCTTTAATCCTCATCAGATGCACCTTTAGAGCAGTTTTGCTCACAACACCAGACTTCTGGCGAGCTTTGTGGAGTGTTGCTTCAACCTATAGGATTAGACAAGACTGAGTAGCCTTCGAGTTTTACTGAGTTTATTTAGTACAAATTTGTAACAGATCATTAAAGGTCAAAAAGAGATGATTTTAGCAAAAAGAACCATATGTAAGGCCTATTATACTAACAATCTTAATATAAAGTAGGGGTTTGCAATGCTTCAAAACTTTGACTTGATGAAAAATAAATTTCACCTTCGACTTTGCTTTGAAAGATAATCCAACTTACATTGAAAATCATGACATTCTGATCTCATATACATTAAAAATTATTATATGTTGTGGTAGATAACTTAATTTATCAGCTTAAAAAAAATTATTCAAAAAAATTTGAGTGCATAACGTTATATCTATAAAAAAACCATTTGATATCTTTTTTCAAACATAAAAACACTTAAACAATATTCACACTTCGATTTGGTTTCAAGAATATTTCATAAGTATTTTGAGTTCGCTTCGAATTAAAAAAAGTTGACTTCACACACCATTATTATAAAGATATAATGTTAATATAGAATTCTGGTAGGAAAATGATGACTTTCAGTAAAGTTTTTATAGTGCATATATTGTTTTAAAATTTACTCTAAATAAGTAATTGTAACTTTACATTTAATTTTATAATAAAGGAAATTGATAAAAATAAATAAAAAGGAAAAATAAACTACTAAGAGTTAATTTGATGAAAGGGAAAGAGGAAAAAATGTGGGAAGAATCCAATGAACAAAGGTGATATCTTCTTTCTTTCTTCTGTCTTCTACAGTAGAAATAGTCACATACACATTTTAATACAAATATAATATTTAGGCATTGTTGCCTTTATCAAACCCAAAGAAGAAAGTAAGAAGATGTCGCCTTTATGCAATGGATTCTTCCCAAATTTTCTCCTCTTTCTTTAAGTGGGCTTTCTTCATCAAATTTACTCTTAGTAGTTTATTTTTCCTTTTTCTTTAGTTTTATCAATTTCCTTTATTATAAAATTATTTAGCCGTTGGGCCACCTCATTTTTAAACATAAAAAGAAAACTTTATATTTTATAACATAATCATAAAAGTATTACCTGTTTGTCCGCCTCCTCCTTTGCCACAGCAAATTGTTTTCTTGCCTCCAAAACCTTCATCCTCTCTTCCTTTCTCCGGCCCCTACTGTTGTCCTTGCAGGTGTGATATCGATGCTGTAAACAGAAGTGCTTCTCACACACTGGGCAGGTCATCTCCACAGGGCTGCTAGATGAGCAGTCTGGCTGGCTACACACATATGATAAAGAGCTGGCAGCTGAAGTAATTAGTGTGGCGGTGTTGGCAAGAGAGCAAGCGTGGCTATCTGGTTGGCAATGTTCTTTGCAGAAAAGAAGCTTACAGTGGGCACAGGGGAATGGAAGAAAGTCGAGTTGTTCACAACCATTAAGGGCACATTGTTGACCAATGTTGGGAAGTTCCATTTTTGTCTGAAGGGAGAGGATCTAAAAAAAAAAAGAAGACAAAGTCAAAAACTTTAAATAGTTTATTTGATCAATATTACCCATATTAACTTAATCAGACCTCTTGTTGGCGCATGAAAGGTAATTTATGTTGGGCTGGGATAATTTTAAATTATAGATACAGATGCATCAAACTATTCCTATTTCTTTTAAAAATAATTATGCTAGTTCTCTAACCAAAGTGTTTCAAACAATGTTACACAATAAGGTGGTGCATTCTTCCGTATATCGTTAAGATACCAAAAACCTACAAACAATAGGAATGTTACCCACCTCAATGGCAGCATAGTCTAATTCCAGGATCACGATCAACTTAACTTACATATAACTTAAAGGTTCCTCTCGTGTTTTTAAATGTAAGCCATTAGAATGCCGTTAACTGCACCCCGCTTAGGAGTTGTTCAGGGGGAACTTTCACGTTAAGTGAATGTTATCACTAAGGTATTACATGTTCTAGCCAGACAATTATGTTGAGAGTGATGTCACCTCAACAGGGCTTGTTTTTTTTAGCACCGCATTATACTACCTGTTCAGGTTATACAACTATGTAGGCCTACTAATAACACTAATGGGTTAGGAATTAGGAAGGCTTAAATTAGAAGAAGTGCACTAGCATTTGCATGGAAGGCTAGTGGAAAACCTTTTAGGAATAACAGCCCTCAGTGCACCTGACCTGAATTGAACCCCAATCTCCTTATCTTTGGCAGTCTAGTCCAACAAGAGATTAGTTAATACTTTATTTGTATGGTATGAAAAAGAATTCTTCGGTACATTTTTTATTTTTTGCAATTTGCAGGCTCTTAATACATCGGATCATCTTGTTACACTTTATTTTATATGCCTACATCCAGTAAGTCTCTATCTCAAGTATGCAGCAGCCTAATCAGCCCTAAATGATGGGTTTCATTTCAGTGAGCAATTTGTTTTCAAACAGTTCAAATTCTGTTCTGTGTTTTGCTCAAGTTGTTACATTAAGCTACGTGAATCCTAATCACACACTAGTTCCTTTACATTAAGTGAATATAAAGTTTATCATGATCCCGGAATTAGGTGCTACTCTCGCAGTAGACTAAACTGACAATGATAGGGAGATTGGGGTTAGAATCTCAGTCGGGTGTAGGAGCCTATTAAAGTTTTTTTTACCAAATAGTTTTCCACTCTTTCATGCAAATGTGGGTACACTTCCTCTAAAAATAACCTTCATAATTTCCAAAACCATCAGCGACATTAGTACATAAGCATATAACCCAAACCTGTAGTAAGACACAGTGCTAAAAAAAATATGATAAAATTGATGTTATTATAAATGAATCTTTATATCTTTGTAGGCTATCTATTAATATAATATTTTTTTAAATATTATAAGGCCTATACCTAATAAAACATATCTCTTAACATCTGAAACAAGCATACAATCCTAGTTAATAAGTAAAAAGGACTTATTTAGATAAGATAGCATACAATAGCTACATGTAAGTTGTGTTAGTTGGAGGATCCTTGATTCTGTTCTGCAAGGCGACTCAGAGCTAGGTCAGTCCACTTCTGCTCCTGTTGTTTCAATGTCAGTCGAGGGTCACCGTTGTCAGCTTCCGGATCAGGGAGTTCTGATGGAGGAACACTAATGTCGTCGTTTGGAAGCTTGTCTTCCTTCCAAATGTTGTCCACAATATCCAACAGGCGACCTTCAACTAGTACTTGACTGTCCATTCTGCAGTTCCAATATGTAACTAATTTAATTTAAAAATTAAAGTAAATTCGTTTTCCACTCTTAATATAAATTAAATAATTAATACAATTAATATAATAAGTGTGAAGTGAGAATTAGTCTATCACATAACCTAAACCTGCGGGCATGAGACAAAGGTGTCAAGCTTACCAGTGATATGAAGAGGTCATGATTCTGGGTGTACTCATAGTGGTTTTTCTTAAGTAGTTTTCGACTCTCCTTCCAAAGCAAATGCGTACCTACCAATACATTTAGTTTAAATATTAACCACTAATCAAATTAATGGATTTACATGAAAATAAATTGGGCATGTAGTAATTAATCTGAAACTAAAATATATCTAAATGATGTTTATTTTTTAATAATGTGAGTAAATGTAAAGTTCATAAATCAAATTGATATAAAATATAAATTAGTAATGTATCTTGATTGAATCCCACCACATTGAAAGCATTTTGTGCAATTATTTTATTAAAATAGACTACAAGGCCTATTAAATAAAATTCATTCGCATAACATGTGTTATGTATTTATGTATTGCCAAGATCAGATTATAATCACATACAGTAGAATGCAGAGACAGAAGGAATCACAGATCAATTTACTCGCGAATACAATAACCATAGATAAGGGACAATAACACATGTCAATGACGTATTATATGTCTCCACAGACCACGGAAAAGGGATAATTATATAAACTCCACTCTAAAGTTGGCAAGTATAACCACATCGCTAGCGCTTGTGAAGTGTTGCGTTAGTGCCGCGAACTAAAAGATTTGAAGCGTGACGTTACATTTGGAACACTACGCAATTTCGAATGCAAAATGTTAACTAATCAGTTCTTATATCAGATTCAATCAAAAGTAACTAAATCCATTATTGTATCAATAACCCACGTTATAAAATGTAGGATCTAGAAAATCTAGTTAAACGCCTTCTTTAAAATAAAAGACAACTTACTTGTTAACAAAACAGTAATGACGAAATTTACATATGCTTAACACTTCCTTTTCTGAGGACTTCACGTTTTCATTAAGAGGTTAATATGTTCCAGTAGGTAATCACTGTATATTTGTCCAATTATAAGTTTGTGAAGAAAGTTCATATAAAAATATGTTCACCGAGTTTCTAGACAGAGCAAAGAAATATAATTTTGATTATTATAGGAAAACAACCCTATCTTGTACTAAGCCAAGCAACTAGGAATACTTTTTATAATGTTGAGACCAAATAATGGAATCAAATTCCAAGTTGCTTTGAATTAGAGAAAAAGTTTTGCTCTAGTATTAGTAAGGTATTTTGTATTTCTTTTGAAAAACCCTAACACGCATGCGCATTCCTCTGTTAGGGTATTTAAAACTGCTCCTAGCGATAGTTTTCCAAACTAGTTCATGGGATCATCTAGTCTAGTCCTATATGAGTATTCATTCCATGCCACGGACCATAGAATAGGTATTATCTACTGTAGGCCCTAATTTGAATTTCACTTACTAGCCAATAACAGTTTTAGTGCCTTCAAAATAAATAAATGTTTGTTCCTATCTAGGCCTAACCTAACTATCCTTTCGGGTTGGCTTCCTTCAGAATCACTTACTTTACAGTTTTGCACTGTGTTTCTACACCATATTATACATTTTCAAGCCACTAGGCAATAATTCATTTTATTACAATTACATTATAAAACCAGCCTTAGTATACCGAATGATTAATACAAAGCGTAGCCCTCATTGTCACCAACTCTCCTCAATCAAGGCTGTGGTGTCAAAAGCAATTTTGGGTGGAGTCTTTAAGTCCGTAAAAATGTACTAACTCGGACTCGGGCATCAACATAAAAACTTTAATGATAGTAACAAAATTACTACTATATCATATAAGTTCTATACTTTTTTTTAAATTCGACCAATATTGGTAAATTGGATTGACAAATTTATTTAAATATACAATTAGTGTGTTAAAGAAGCGTCCCATAAAATCATCTGTATCAAAAGCATTTTACTGTGGAAAATTTGTAATTACTAATTAATAAACATTATAGGTGACCTGGTGGTCTAGGGGTAAGGTGTCAGACTTCTGTGCTGGCGGCCGGGGTTCAATCCTCGGTCCTGGCACAATTCCTTCACCTCTGACAAGACATCTTGTGAATGTGGGGAATGCCAGGCCTCTACTGTGGTTCGGATTCCACGTTAAACTGTAAGTCCTCCATTTCATCTCACAATCACCCTACATTAGCATAAGTGCGTTTTACCCGAACAGGTAGTAAGACGCAGTGCTAATAATGATAATAATAAACATTATACATTTATGAAGGAATCTGAGCCAGTGGAAAAATAGAAGTCTTGAGTAAAAGGCTTGACAGCTTTGCTAGCAATGTGGCTTAACTTCTTAACCTCTCAAGCAAGACTTTTATTAGTTACTGAAATCCTTCCTGGGGGTGACTTAATTTTTGTAGTGGGCTTTCAAGCCTGTAAATACATTAGAAATTGCTGACTGATGAGACACACACTGCAGTGCACTACTAAAGACTTGGGGGGGGGGCAACAAAAGCACTCACCTTTAACAATATTTTCTTCAAACCAATCTTGAATATTGATTAATCATTTAGACCACAGCCAACGGGACTCGAGTATTTGGCTTTCCAAACTTAGCTGTTTGAGTACTTTACATTAATATATCTCTTAAGGAAAACCTCTTTTCTCTTTATGAGGCGTTTTGTTATATTTGGAAGAAGATACAGAAAAGGTGGTTGGAATAAAAGTAATATATTTAAAATTACATTCATAGAAGGATTTAACCCCAAACACCCTGTCATCAGCAGTTCAGTCTATTGTGAGTGTGACCATACGACCACTGAAATGGATATATAATTTAGTGGGTGTTTAGAGGAAATAAAGTTACATTCCAATTTTATTAATGAACAATGACATAACGCCCATTTATTGTGCTATTTAAATTCATAAACCTGTACAAAAAAACTAATTGAACCCAGCACCAATGAGCAAGTTTTAATCAACAGAATAACAAACATTTTCCCCCACTATGTACACAATATAACTATAGTCTCTTTAACTGATGCATCAATCTTTATCCTTAAGAAAAACTTATAAGAAGTCAATTCAAAGTTGCTTCACACAGACTTAGATTAATGCAAAAATACATAAGAACAACAGTCTTTACACATTATTTTAAAATTGTATTTAGATAAATTAAAATTGGCTATCCTGCATGTAATGAATACTATGATTGAGTGTTGATGGTCTAAAGCCAGTTTAAGATTAAAAAAAAGAATCATGCGTAGCTCAAAACCTGTCTGAAAGCAGTGCTATTTTAAAATCTATAAAATAAATAAAATTTCTTACATATTTTAAAATAATAATCATTATTTATTAAGATAAGTGTAAATAATTAAAATTAATATACAAACATCATGTACCCTCTGTTTAACAAGGTATTAAACTTACCTTGCATTATTCCACTATGGTATATCATATCATAGGGTCATAGTGTAATCAGTCAAGGAAATACTGCTATTTTGTGAACACACTCTGACCCTATGTTATAAGCTGTACCATAGTGGAATGATGCAAGGCGAACTTGCTAGCATACAGAATTAATTAAGAGTACATTTTTCAAAACTGCACGGGCCTAAGTTTTAGTCTGGCCATAAAAAATATACTAATACGTGTTTGTTAATACCAACTAACATAACTTATTTATTTGAAATATTAATCAATTTAGAAATGTGCTTGTAAGTTTAAAAATATTTTCATAAAACAAAATGTGACTACTTTGATATAGCATGAGCAAGAATCAAGATGTTACAAAATATATAATTTGTTAAGTCAACATCAAAAAAATAAATTACTGTATATCAAGTCTGAAAAAATAAATCATATATTTACAGGAACTTCAATCATGTTTGTATATTTAAAAAAAGTTAAACTTTTTAAAATATACAACAATAATTGCTAACAAAGTACGTATATTAACCTATACACAAACAGTTGGAAACTTTTTTTTTGACAATGTCTCTTTAAATTATTCTTATAGTTTAAAGCAGAAATATGGTTAAAAATTAAACAATAATGGAAAACTATAAGCATTAATACTTTAGTTTGCATAGTCACAAGTTTGTCAAAATGCACAATTGTACATTTGAGTGTCTTATAGTAGAAAATTTTTATGTGTCTGCAAAATATGTTGAAATAAACATTTATGAAATTTTAGAAAAACCTGTGAAATTCCATAGTTGGATGGATATGTCCTATTTGTTTAAGGAATCAGAAAATATGAGGGCAAGCTAATTATCCACTCAAACTAATTATTGCAAATGAATCTCACTAACTTGGTCTTTAAAATAATTTAAATAAACAATAGTTTAAGCAAAAGAGTATATAAAATAATGTAGTGTTATAAAAACACCATAGCAATTAAAATGAGCAAAATATTGATGAAAGGAACAAAGTATAAAAATAACATATTCAATTACTATAATAATAAAAAATCTATGTATCATAAATTGGTTAATCTTAAGCATAAAATAATACAAAATATGTCTCTAAAAAGACAACCTGGATATGGGAAAAACATGTAGAGCAGATTTTTTTTAAACTCTTGAGTATTTACTAAACCATTTTAAGTTTTATGTTAAAACATCAATTGCACACAATAAACTTTTCATATAATTTTGATTTCAAATGATACATCATTCTTCTAACCAAGTAATGAATATTATTTTAAAATTAGGATTCCATGGTTGAGAAAGAGCTGTGATTTTATGCTGCATTTACAGTTTTTTTTAACTAAACAAGCTAAACTGCCTGAGAAAATATTATCAACCTTCAGAATATTTTTTATTTTTGTGGAAGCCAATGAAATGACATTCATAATTCAACATTTATATATAAAAAATACTAGGTTAACACAGAAAAGTAGACACAAGCAAAAGTTATGGGAATTTTAAGTCAAATTAGGTATGTTAAAAACATACAAAATAATGTTAGATAAGAAAATTACAAATAACATATTATATTTGGAAGAAGGTACAGGAAAGGTGGATAGAAACATATAAAAGGGGGACGAACACAATATGGCCTTTACAATGAAAAGAAGAACACAGTTCACACTTTACACTGCTGCCAATGGACAAAGAGGTAATGGATGTCTCTTAAAGAAAATTGATCGTCACCGCCCAATCCCCCGACCTAGGTTTCATTCTATCGGAACTCATCAGGGAGGAGTGTGTAACGCGCAACGCAACTTCCTAAAAGAGAAAACCAAAAAACACAAAAGAGGAGAAAAAGTAAAATGGTAAAGAATAATAGAACACATAGATAGGAACAAATAAAAGGTATAACAAAAAGGACAAACATATTAGTATTATAATTATATAAAGGTATCATATAAAAATAAAGTAAACCAATAGGTATATTTATCTTTGAAGCAATTATATTATTTACAATATTTTTAGTCATTTAGATTTGCCAATAATCCAAACCATTGCTTACCTTCTTTTGAAAAATAATTTAATTATATTTGGTATACAAGCATCACAAGTATTGTTACCTTCTGTGTAACCAATACTATTATTTTCTTTCTTAATAGAACACAAAACATTTAGTCAGTGTGCATTGCAGATTTTGAACTTAAAGAGTTGGAATAATAAATTAAGTAAATACAGACACATGGTTATATATGCAATAGTTTTTAAAACTTTTACAACTGATATGAACAATGGCCTATACTCCCAAAAATAAAATACTGGCGTGATGAAATTGAAAAAAATAAAAATGCACAAACATGAAATTCGCACCTTTACAAATCACCCTTCAATATGAGTATGAATAAGAGGTGTGTGCGAGATGATGAGATTGAAGGTCAAAACTCCTTTATTTTGACTTCACACACACACATACTCACACACACACATACTCACACTCGCACACACACACACACACACAAACCTTCACATCTTTGAATAATTTTAAAGAAAGGGGAAAGCTTAGATATATTTGAAGGGATTTGCAATATCCCACTAAATAAGACATATTTTAATTTATAATCATTTATATAACAGTTACTAAACAGTATTTTAATAGGGCTAGTAGCGGCTTCAGTGGCCACATGGTCTAAGGTGTCACTCTTGCCGATTGGGTATATTGAGTTTCCCCCCCTTTCTCTATGCAAATAAGGGTACATTTTAACCTTCCTCAACCCTAACTCATTAGTGTAATTAGTACTAAAGATTATGACCCAAATGAATAGTAAAACTCAATGCTTGGAAGAAAACAATAAAAATAAAGTGAAAGGCAATAAATTAAACTTTTCAAGCATATATGTACGTTGTTATAAAGACGGCTCAAGCATTTAATTTTAACAAAACATGTGTAACAAAATTTTGTCAGTAAAACACCATGTTGTTGAGGGTGTTTTATTAAAATAATCCAAGTGTTAACCTTGTAAATCATATTAGAGTCAGGTATTTCATTAATCAAGAAACACATTTCACATTTTATTCTACCACCAATGGATTCCATTTTTTAGTATTTTGCCATATTACTCATTCGGACTATTCGAATATTTACACTTATGGGGTGGAGTTAAGAATAAATATACCTTCACTTGCATAAAGGCAGAGTTAAAACATTTTAGGATAAAACCACCCTTGTAACACTCAACTGGGATTTGAAGCCTTGTCTCTTCACCACCAGCACTCCAGTATAATGTGAGAAATACCATGCGACCTCAAATGTGAAGTAATGGTTACCGATTGAACAAATGATTTTTATTAAGAAACAGCCCTCAAATATTTGTCATATGACAGCAGTGCAAATTATGTAATGTGCTCCTCTCTATTATTTCACTATTCCGCTTTTCTATAACCTCTTCCATAAATAATATTATAAATTGGTCAGCTACATGGGATATTAAATTCAACTTGTATGACCCACTCAAGGTCAGTTATAGAATTAAAGTGTGGCTGGATTTAGGCCAAAAACAAAATTGTTCATCCTCATAGGTGCATAAATATATTTAAAAAATATATTCTAGAAAACATTTAATTTTATAACTTGGAAGTGTTTGCTTGGGCAGTATCTTTACTAAGAAACACTTTCTGTTTGTGGCATTAAGTCAGCCGTATACGGACATTTTTGTTAATCACCGCAATTTCAAGATATATCCACAAAAAGCACACAGCACACTCGCTGAGTTGAAATCACCAACTAATATGCAACAAATGAACCCAAATAAACACTGTAGAGTAGAGATATATCACTCTAAAGCAAATTGCTGATTAGAAACCAAATCAAATTCATGCTAAATTCAAATAAAATAATGAAAAAAGATGTTGAAATGTTAAGGACCAAGAGATGATCAGTCCCCATATTTCAAAAAGTTACATTGGTACACACAGTTTTAGTTTATTTAGTAAATTCTTCATATTTCTCATACAATTTAGTGTGTTTAATTTCATTTAAATGAGAAATATTGATATCACACGGTTGTTTTAGAAGGATTTACCAAAGCTCTGAATAAATTATCACTGGTTTAAAGTACATGTAATCAACAAAATACATTAAATAAATAACTTTAATGATAGTAAGGGTAAATTAACAGTTATTAGGGATGTGCAAAGCTTTAAAAGTTTAAAGTCTATATCTCTTCACTACATGTCCAATTATTTCCTTTGCATATATGAACACATTATCAAGCAAACTAAGATATTCAACAAACACCTAGTGAAAAAAAAACACCTTGAAATATTTATAACTGTGTAGCATTTTGAAGGGTGTTTTTATAGCATTTCCTGTGCAGACATTGGCTCAGTGTTAAAAATGTGAAATTATATTTGCTGAATCAAGAGAAATAAAAAATTAGATATATTTTTATAACTTTATAATTTTAAGGTGTGAAAGTTTAAAAAAAATCTTATGATCAGTTTTCACTTATTTGAAGTTTGGCTTCAACTTTATACATTTCATTCGACAAAGGGACTTTCACACACCCCAACATATGATCTTTTTTTTCTTAAAAATGTTTTTTTGGAACTACCACATGTAAGACCTGTAAACACGACGATATCTGATGTATTGCTGCCAAACATGGATAATTTATACAGTTCTGGCAATAACAAGTTTAATTGATCACAGCTAAAGAGAGTGCCTTCAATTGAAGGCAGGGAAGAAGGCTGCGTGGGTGATCGGCGTTGGAGTGGTCTGTGGCCGTAGAGGAGGCACTCCTGTAAATACATCAACTGTTTAGTGTGTTATCATATGGATTTTTAAAAGTGGAATAAAGACAGTAAGTACTAATATTAGTATTTGGTTAGACAAAAAAAAAAAGCTCCTAAAACTTTTGATCCTGTACTAAAAAAGAAGAAATAATATTCTTAGTATAGACACACATACATATATACTAAGAATATTAATTCTTTTTTAGTACAGGATCAAAAGTTTTGGAAACTTTTTTTTTGTCTAACCAAATACTATATATATATACACATTCCGTTCACCGTAGGAATTGTTTTCTGAAAGGCCTTTTTCCCTACCAGAAATTTATTATATAGTAGTATATTGGTAGGAAAAAAGACCTTTAAGAGAGTAATTCCTACCGTGAATGGTCATGCTGGTCCCTTTCACGGTAGCCAATAAACTGTGCATATAGCTAAAAAAAAATAATAACAACTCCGTACTCAAATCCATCTTCACTAACTTTCTCCATATTTCCCTATCCTTAATCTTATCCATACTCCCTTCACTTCAACAACAGCCATACATCACACTCTTTTATTCTTAAAATTCTTAATCAGGGTGCCTACCTAACTATAGTTTTGAAATTCCAGTATTTCCAGTATATTTTTTCTAATAAATCCAGTATATTTTTCCTAATAAATCCGGTATATCTGAAAGGTACTCAGAGACAATCCTTATTTCAAAAACATAAAATGATAATGATAGAAAGTTAGGGTAGGCCTAGGTCTGTTATGGTTAAGCATTTTTACATCAAGAATCAAGTGTATTGATGTATATATTCTAATACATACTAAGGATGGGACCCTAGAACCTACAAGGAATATTCATGGATTCAAGACTCAAATCATAATAATTTTTTTTAATAAGTACTATGTTTGAGTTATTTTTTAAAGGTAATTAAAATAGTTAACTAGTTTCTTGTGGTTAAAATCAAAATAGTGATATGAGAAACCTAACAACCAAACCCCAGATCATTAATTTACCATTTAATGTAATCAAAATCAGAAGCGAAGGAAAAAATCCTAGTTAATGGGAAAGTTAAACTCTTATGCTTACAATATTTTTTTAAATTAGGGATTTGATGGCCAAATAAAGTTTCAGATTTGAAAAAAGGTGGATCCGACCCATCTTAAGAAAAACATGGGTACACACACAAACTACATTTTTTGAATGACCTATACCACCATCAACCTGGGTGGTCTTGGAGTAAAGTGCTTTACTCAGGACACGATGTTTGTGGGTTCGAACACCACAGAGGCCAAAAGCTTTTTCTTGAGAAAATCATAACTCAACATCTTTTGGAGGAGAAGTAAAGCCGTCAGTTTCATACGGCATGTAAAATAACCCTGGAAGGTGTGTGAAAATACCTCACCTGGCAAAATTGGTAGGTCATTTCACCTCACTCGTAGAACTTTAGAGGTACAAGAAATCAGCCTTGGTGGTGCAACTTCAAAGATTGATTACAGCCAGGGAGTTTACTCTACCATAAAAAATAACTATTATCCCCACCACACCTTGAGAGTCGATACTTTCCACAAGTTATATTTTTGATAGTGAATTTGTATGGTAAATATAAAGTGATAAAGATACAGAATCTTCAATGAGAAAAATAACCAACAAATATTATGTTCATAACAATTACTAGGAAATAAAGATAATTGCTGCTACCTAACGTTATTTAAAATTTAGATGATAAAGCCCAAAAACAAAATGTTTTTTTTAGAATGTAGGCAAAAGTGTCCCCTGGCTGCAGTGACTGCATTATAAGTTACACGTTGAGCAATAAGGCTGTCGTCGTGTAGGTTTCAAACCAAACATTTTATATTAACAGAAAAACTTTGGTCAACGACTGCATTGCTATGGAAGAGAACAAGAATTTTTTTTAGTGAAATATCGTAGTTCCCGGAATGCATTTATTCTAGAAAAAATATTTATGAAGAACTTATCAAGCTAGTCACCACTTGAAGTGAATTGTTTAAAGTAGTCAATAACTTCTTCCTTTGATACAAAGTCCAAGTAGTCTCTTTTTACAACATCAGCTTGCACACTAGATAGTTGTTTGTCTAGTAGGGCTTCTAATGCAGATGTTATCCTATAGGCCCTAACATATGGATTAAGCATGACTGCGGAAGAGAGACAACTAGCACCCTTGACAATTTTGAAGGAGAGAGGACACTTATTTAAAAGTTTGTTGCAGAGATAAACTAGGCGTTTTTGACAATCTCCTCTGAACTGAAGTATCTTGATACAGTAAAATGAGCAATGCATAACCATATTCACAAGCTTGCTTTTGAAAAAAGGACCAAGTCCATACATGATGACATATCCAAGTTTATTTTTATGCATTTGAAGGTCCTGGGCAATATAACTATTGAAAAACATTACTTTAAAAAGATCATTACAAGCAGAAAAACATCTAGCAGAAGAATGTGTCATTACTTGAGTAATATAACCCACAATATTTCAGCACGAGAAACTTCATCTTTGACAAGGAAGCTCTGAATAGAACAACTAGGTCTAGTTTCAGGTTTCAAAACTACTTCATGGTTATTAGCACTAAAATGTACAACTTCATGTAGGCCTACAGATGACACTGCATTTTTGGCCATAGGGACCAAGTCCAATATTTTTTTGCTCCCAATAGCAGCTTTCACTCTGTCAACATGCTTCTTTCAATTGGCATAAGATTGGATTGACGATATTCCCATGTTACTTATATCAGAGTTAGTTTTACAGAAAGAACAATGGCCTTTACTTTTATCACAATCCACTTTTTGTAACCCCAGCCAATCTTTAAACACTGTACTGTCCAATTAATCATCTTTAATAGAGGTTTTTCCTCTGAGTTTACTAATTTCTTCTTAAACACAAAGGTCACAAGATAAACAAGTGGGATCTGCAGAATACTCACACCAAGCCAAGCTTAGGAATGGTAGTTTTTCTTTTGGGTGGATAGAGGGGGGAGAAGGGGATAGAGGGAGCGTGAGGAGGAGTGAAGAACACAACACTGTACTGTGCCATTGGAATGTCAAGGTTAGGCAGGTACACCAATAGTTTGTAGTGGTGTTTGAACTTGAGCAGTTACTCATAATGGTTACTGCTGTAAAAAGGCTTTTTTTA
>CABFOV010002478.1:19691-67412 GCA_902141375.1 Timema poppense
GGGGGGGGGGGGGGGGGGCAGGTTGACTGCTAGTGTAGTCAAAACAGTTGTTTCCTTCTCTAGTATGTAAGGTGGAGGGAGGGCTTAGTGTAGAGACTGAGAATAAAAAGGTCAGCAAGTGAGGCAAACATTCCCACTGCAAGGTCAACTAAATGTGTGGCAAACAATATAGACAAGAAAGGGGAGGGGAGGGGGGGCGCTATCAGTAGTCCAAATAATATCAGGGGTCTCAATATGCTTAATCCAACATTTCATTCAATGTAAAAAGGCTGAATATTTTTCCAGTATCTGATTCAAAATTCCAGTATATTCCAGTATCAAAAATAAAATAAAATAGATTTCCAGTATGGGTAGACACCTTGTTAATGTTTCTCTTTTTCACACATTCATCTACAACATTTTATCACATCTTAAAGAGTTTACCCCTTCGTTTTGATCCCTACACACACACTCTTCAATCATATATTTGCTTCGTCGCTCGATCCACACTCACTCTTACATCATATATTTGCTTTGTCACTCAATCCACACTCACTCTTCCATCATATATTTGCTTTGTCACTCAATCCACACTCACTCTTCCATCATATATTTGCTTTGTCGCTCGATCCACACTCACTCTTCCATCATATATTTGCTTCATCACTCAATCCACACTCACTCTTACATCATATATTTGCTTTGTCGCTCGATCCACACTCACTCTTCCATCATATATTTGCGTCGTCGCTCAATCCACATTCATCCTCTCCCAAACCTATGTGCCTAAAGACACTTCTTTCACAATGACTTATTGGATTTCTTTTCAAACCATACTCCTTAAGTATCCATTCATTACTGACTTTCTCCACACAAGTTTTTCCACAGATATTTATTAGATATCTTATTCCAACGACATTCATCTTACTCTTTGTGTTTCTCCGGAAAACCCAGGTTTCACATCCAGAAAACAATGTTGGTGTTAACACACTTTCATATACTGCCATCTTTGCCTCTTTAGATACTACACCATTCTTAGCAATAGTCCACATACATCCAACTTATCTCAGAGATGCATTCATCCGTTTGTAAATTTCATAATCTATCCATTCATTTCTACAAAACATTCTGCCCAGGTACACTAAATCATTCATTTGTTGAGAAGAAAACAATTTACTATAGAGTGTGTTCATCAATAACTACTTATGTAAAGTGAATTTAAATTTACTGTACCAAACAAATAGAATTAAATTTTTTTTAAACTTACAGTTTTATCCTCTTTAACTACTCGTTTGGGTTATATGCTAGGGACTAGGATAATTATGTTTAAAGGAAGTGTGCCCACATTTGCATGGGGGTGAGTGGAAAATAATTTCGGAAAAACCACCCTTAGTACACTCAACTAAGATTCAAACCTCGATTTTGTCATCATTGGGTAGTCTAATCTACTGCAAAAGTAGCGTATTAGACCATAATAATTAGAACTAATTGCAATGATTAAAAAAGTATTATCAATGAATACATGATTTTTTAAAGTCATAAAAAAATCACTCTAAACCACTTTTAATGATAGCCAAGGCCCTTGAATTCACATCTCAACCCCTTTAATCATCATTCGTCCATTTGGGGTGGCTGGGCCACTGCACCAGTCTTGCTCGTTTCTCTTTGTCTTATGTAAGCCTTGTTCTGAACCCTCTTCCCTCACTCGTCAGCAAAAATAAGCAAAGTTCGAGACAACCCCTCCCCCAGTGTACAGTTACACAAACACTAATTAGTTCCAAATAATTTATTTTTGGCTCTGTTTGTAAATAAATTGGTATTGACAGTAACGACTATAAATGTTACTAACCTGTAGGTTGTGAGTGAAGGGGAGAAGTAGGGGTGTTCCCAGGGAGCTGGTTCATGGGCAGCCCAGATCCCACAGACTTACTTCCTCCCCTTACACCAGAAATGCTCAGATTATCTATGTCGATGTTCAGGCTGCCAGAGTTGGTCCACGTGCTACCAACCTAATCCAAAATAACAACACCATGCAACTGCACAATTGTTAACATTTAGTGGTGCGTGAAGCTTTGAAACTTCTACTTGGCTCCAAAACAAATATCAGCTTCAACTTCGCTTCGAAAAAAAATTCCATTTTCGAAGCTTCACCAATAAAAATATTGACAGCTAAAATACGCAATGTTAAATTACTGGCATTCTGATCTGTTTTGTTCATCACAAATTAATATTCATATGGAAAAAATCTGAAGTAATTGAATTGCATGCTATGATAATAGCTTGATTTATCAAATTGAAATAAAAGATTACAAACAATTGTGCAATAAAACACTTTCCAGGTAATTTTAGTGCATAAAGCAATTTTAACTGCCACAGTATAATTTTTTTCAAGAGCAATACAACTAACAAAAAATATTCAAACTCCGATTCGGCTTTGAGAATATTTCATATATTCGATTCGACTTCGCTTTGAATTGAAAAAGTGGATTTTGCACACCCCTATTAACATTCATGTAACCATTAGTCTAAAACTCCGCCTTTAATTATGAGTGAAGAATGACCCAGGGCACTCTTGAATAGCTCAGCAGTAAGAGCCAAAGGTCTCGGGTTCAATTCTACTTTTCAGGTTTCATTTTTTGAATCAAAGAATATGATATTTAGAGGCGGCTGGCTATAACCATACTTAAGAACTATAACAATTTGGCTTTTCATTACATTAGTCTAAAAAGTCAAGGTCATCAAGATTACAATTGGTACTAATACATTCCTCATGTGATCAACGAAAAATTCTCTACTAATAACATCATCCATGCCTTTGATAGGTTTACTGCTTCAGACATAAATAATTCATTAGCCAGCGCATCAATCTGGGTAACTGAACAAAGAAGTAGTTAACTTTCAAATAATTAAATACTTAAAATGGTTTAATTTACTATTCAAACACAAAAATTAGGTGGTGAAGGATACCTCGCCCAATAAACTGTATCTACATAAGTCTGGCACAAATTTTGTAGAATGCGCCTTTCTAAACAGTATAAATAAAAACTAGAGATCAATGGTGGATCTAGGGAGTAATTTAGAGGTTTTGGGAAAATGGGTATCGTTGAAAAACTAATTGATGTCATTTGATAGGTGATTTCACTTTGACATTTAATCCCTTTAATGAGCCATAGTTTTACTCAAACAATTCTTGCTAAGCCTGGATTTAATAAGTGAAAACAAGATACTATAATGTACAACTCATTAACCCTGTAAGTTGGCAAAATCAAAAAGTTATAACATAATGCAGCCTATAAGATAGGGATATACTGTGATCAATCAAGTTGAGACTTCTACCTTTCAGAGTAAATGGAGTATAATATACCTTTTACATGTTCCTATCTATGTGTCCTACATTCTTTACAATTTTCCATTTTCTCCCTTTTGTTCTTTTGGTTTCCTATTTTAGGAGGCTGCGTTGTTCGTTTCACACTTCTCCCTGATGAGTTCTGATAGAATGAAACCTAGGTCGGGGGATGGGGCGGTGACAATCGATTTTCTTTAAGAGGCAACCATAACCTCTTTGTCCAATGGCAACAATGTAAAGTTTGAACTGTGTTGTTATTTTCATTGTAAAAGCCATTGCCTATTCTTTAGAAAATATATATACATATATATTTTAAATTTGGTCCTTTGGGAGTAAAGGGTATCGAGCTATTGTTTAAGGAAAACGAAGTTGAAATGAGTTTCCCCAATTATACTTGAATCTTGAATTTCTTGAACCCAATAGAATACAAGTTATGTGAGTGTCTCATTTCTTATAAAAAAACACAAAGAGTAGAAAGATAAAGGCAAGAAATAAGTAATACTAATAAACTCTTATAATAAGCTATTAGTATAAATTTAATTTTATTCAAAATACAAGTTATTGCCAGATGAGATTGCAATGAAAGCACAACCTCTGTAAAACTGTGTGTACATTACCTGGATAGTGGAAGACGAAGTGGTGACCAAGGAAGATTGTTGCTGCAATGTTGGTAATACTGGCTGAAGAGGTGCCATGCCCATAGACTCAGAGAATAAACCTGGTCAACATAGGCTCAACACTTCAGATAAACAAACAATGAGGCAGCACTGTACATTTGGCCGTACACAACATTCAACAAAAGTTCATCTCCCTAGTATTCTATTGTTTTTATGATGCTACCCTAATTTACAAACACATTAACCATCACATGTATTAAAGTAAATCTTATTGAAAAATGAAAGCTGGACACAAGAATCGAACCAGCAAGTCTGAGTTAGGAATGACCCTGAGTATGGAATGATTCCTGGCTTTATCAGTAGTAAAGTATTGGTGCATTAGCCAAAGGTTCCACGCTTAATTTTAATGTTCAGGTGTTATATTTCAATCATGTTTAATTTAACTGTAGGATGTGTTCAAATATAGCTATATCCTTAATGAGAGTTAATTACCACCTTCATAAGCCATCAGATGTGCAAGCAGACTATAAAATTCGTTAAATGACTTAAAACGTACTATACATGAGTAATTATGCAATCAATTACAAATAAAGCCCTGGGATAAGATGGGAGTGTAAAAAATATGAGTTAATGACAGTGTTTTTTGCAGTTTTTATATGAAAACTTTTTTTTAGTCAAAAATCAAACATTGCTCCAGTATAAACATAGTTTAGTTTTGTTCACACAATGATATAAATAGTTCTTGAAAATGTGCCGAGGCTATTGTGGAATTTCATGACAAATTGTACTCTTCATTTAAAAGGCTTCTCGTCTAATGCCATGATGCTCGTGACAGATATTCAAGAGCTGTTTATTTACACACCATGTAAATAAAATTAAACACTTTCTACTGGAGATGTATTTAATTCATTTAAGCCAGAAAAAGTTTTGCTATAAAATCTACTATATTCAAAATAAACTTTAGTAGGGTTAGTTCACTTTTTAAATTGTGTTTAAAAAGTAAACTTAATTTATGCTGAAAGATATGTCTTACCTCGATGGATTACACTTTGGCATAGCTTATAAGATTAAGGCCATACATAGAGTAATCTGACAAGATAAGACTGCTTCGTTTTAGATTAAACAAAATATAAATTGAACACTTTTGCACTAAGTTGTGCTTGATATTGTCCTGCACTAAGCTATGTGTTATATAAGCATTAAGCCTAGTTTATTATGTAACAAGTTGGACCCAACATGTTGGGAGACAACATAAGAAGAAAAGAAAGCTACGTTTATTGTCGCCAACTTGTTTGACCAACATCCTGCGTCCTCAGCCTTTTTTAATCAGTCTACACCTTTCTAGCCATGGATAACATAGTATTACTTGCCGTTCTTCATTTATTGTGTCGATAGGAAGTGTACTTTTGCAACAACAAAATAAAAAATCAGTGGGGGGTTTGAAGTTATTTTTTTGCCAAACGTCAAATAGACATGGGCATAATGAATGACCTACATTTGCAAAGTGGATTTGATAACTTTGTAGGCGTGTCATATGTGGACTTTGAATGCTTGATTACACTTCTGAATCTTCATTTACGTGGTAAAATATAAAAGAAAATTGTTGTGACCCTGGGAGAAAAATTTGCTACAGCTCTGCGCTTTATGAGAGTCTTATCTCTGGCCACAAATTATGTGCGTTGCCAAGGTTAGAGATTGACTCGACATTCTAGCGCATGTGCAGAACCTCCCAAATTAGCCAACATGTTGGGTTGGTCGTTTATTATCTCCAACACAACTTGTTGGCTCTGACCGTCTCTCCTAGCACTAACATCCCCAACAAGTTGGAAATGTGTTTATATTGTAACACAACTTGTTGGGATCGTGTTGGCCAACATGTTGTGTTAATATAAAGGAGGCTTTACAAAGAGAGGTTTTTTTATACCTTCTTTCTTTCTCTCTGTCCATCCACCATTCAACAAACTGTGTGCTCTGTTGATCACCTTAACATTCCAATGGCCAGATTACTTACCCTAATCAAACTGAACATTTTACAAACATTCAGACATGCAGAGAGAAGAGTAGGCAATGAGTCATCCATTGTCAGTCACACAATGGAGCTCAGTAATAGTCTCATACTAGCTACAATTTCCTAAGCCCTCTTGTCAAGTTCTAGCCTAGTTATATCCATTAAAAGCCCTGCTCTGCTTAAAGATTTGAGTACTCGCGAATCATTAATTTTCATTCTAATAAACAAAAATGTAGCCCAGAAGTAAAAATGTATTTAATTTAGTAACAATTTAAAAATGTCACCTTTCATGGGATTTACACAACACTTTCTTTATCCTTTTAAGATTTTGGGCAATCTTGACAATCTTAAAATATAATTAAAATATCTTTACTTAATGTTGATAAAAGAATAAAAAAGGTTTTATTAATCAGGCACCAAATAAAGTATAGCCACACTTTTTTCAAATGATGGAATAAAGAGCCAAGCTATTTTATTTGTTAATTATGGATATAGCTGCAATTAGAGTTTGATCCCCGGTGCTTCCAGATTTTTTGTAAAGCAGCGAGTCTGTAATGAGGTCAACAGCCAAATGGTTTATTGTGCCAACAACACAAGACCCTATATCTAAGGAAATTGGCATTATCTTCACCAACAGACGGCGACCACTCGACCTTGTTGTCTCGATTGTGGGCTGACGCCATCTAGCTATAAGGCATTCACGAGCTAAGTTAACCTGAATGACAGCTCGAAATGTTACTAGAAGTTATCCCTAATATATCACTACGCCAACAGCTGACATCTATCACTTTGGATGACTGTAATGAAAACAGATGGTAATATATTAATGTGATAGTTAACCACAGTAATTTAGGCCAATATTATTTATATATTTATTTAAGGTCGGACACAAAGTTTATTTATAGTTTTATTCCCCTTAAAAAAATATTAACACCACTTTCACAAAAACTTCTAACGAACATAGCCTCAAAATGGCGACTGACGAATTTAAACCATATGATTGAACATAACGGTAAACAAGTTTTTTACAATGATGCGGACACGCAGTTGATGAAAATACTTTATTCAGTTAAATATTTCAAAATACGATAAAATAATCATAAAATCATGTATTGTATGTAAAAAAATGACAACAATTTTCTCTTTTCCAAGTAAATACGATGCCTGTATTAAAAGGTATTGATGTATGCACTATATCACACAAAATCAGTAACATTCTAAAACTAAAAATAAGTACTTTTAATTATATTTAAAATATTGTTTTGAGTTGAACAAAAAGAAATTATTTAAAAAAATGAAATAGTATGAGAAAACTTAAGTTTATGTTATTTTAAATGTAATGTATAACAGGTAATTAAAGAGCTTTACATTTAAAACAAAACTGTGATCTTTTACAAGTGTTGTCAACCCAAAACCTAAACATATGATTTTTGAACTGTCATCCAGGTAAAAACCTATCTTGAATGGAATATATATATCTTATCCGATACTGTTAATCTTATTATGAACAAAATTTAAATTTACATTTTTAGCATGTTAAAAACAATAAATAAACAAATAACATATTTAGTTATTTTTATTGAAACTTATCTTAAATAAACATACAAAACTCTACACAATGATTATAAATAAATATACAAAGCATTATAGAAAGGGTGTTAGATTTGTTTCAATTTTTTATGCTGTAACCAAGGTTAACGAGTTAGTACTTTATTTAGTAATTTTTAGTGCAAATTCGTAGATGGCTTCAAAATTTAAAACTATAAAATAGATTTTTTTTAAATACTATAAATTGATTTAACAATAGAGCTTAAAGCAATGTTAAAATAAATGGAATTTGTCTCAAATCATATTATGTTGAAAATAATAAGATAAGACTAATTAGGATCGGTTGGTGAAATATTTGTA
Organism: Timema poppense; assembly: GCA_902141375.1. Classification (NCBI taxonomy): domain Eukaryota; kingdom Metazoa; phylum Arthropoda; class Insecta; order Phasmatodea; family Timematidae; genus Timema; species Timema poppense. The sequence goes on from CABFOV010002478.1 coordinate 27,550, forward strand.
GAGCAGAAGAGCAACAACATAAAGATAAGTTTTTGTAAGACATGAATGTTTTAAGCTAGAGATTACATCAGACTTATATTTCCTAATATATATCAGTATTTGTAAAAAGGTACATAGTAGTGAGAAATATAGTAATGAGTTCAGTTAGAGTTAGAACAATAAATAACTCTTTAGTCTCTTGGTATAACACTAATTTAAGTATTTTAGTTCAGTGTTTTCTTAACGAAAGAATATATACCAAAATGTTGTGGGATTTTGTGTGTGTGCAAAGGCGAATGAATTATGGAGAAACTTTCAAGTTAAACAGTTCCCAGATTTTGAACTTAAATAGTTTTAAATACACTGAAGAGCATGCCAATTGAGCTGCAGGTAATGAATGACCTTCCAGACAACATTACTCCCAACCATAGACACTAGTAGTGTGTATAGTGTAGTGTGAATAGATAGACCCTGTCTATGGTTGGGAGTAGTGTTGTCTGGAAGGTCATTTTTCCTAACAAAACATTATATAGTAGAAATCCGACAAGGAAAAAAGGCCTTTGAGACCACCCTCCCTACCATAAACAGGGAATAGTTAAGATATTAGTCTTGTTACACTATTTTGTATATAATAAAGTATTACAATAGCATCACAATCACTAACAATGCATCATTTGCCAATATTTATTCACAATATAACATGCTGTGTTCACTAACAAATATTATCCCTCATGAATTCTTGCTCATGAGTCAAGCACCTAAATTTTCATTTAAAAATTGTGTGAATTACATGCGAGTAAATACAGTATTTAACTGATCTAAAATGTGTTGCTAAGTAAAGAATAAAAAAAATCTCAGTTAAAAATCAGTTAAATGACCATGTGTTGGTCTATGAACAAAACATTTTAAATGAGAGATAATGAATTGAAGCCGCACTTTAAGCACAAGTTTGCATTTTCAGGCTTTCTATATACATGTCTCAATAGGGTATTTGTTTGTAAACTTTTTTTTCTAGTGCACATGACTTGTTAATTTGCTAGAGCTCTTGATTTATGAAGTTTGAGCAGTAAAATATGTGATTAGATCATGCAAAATAACCACTAACAAACATACATGAAGAGATTACATTAAATTAGGCATATCCTGTTCTAATAATACAACTCTGAAAAATGTTTTCGCTGTTAACATTCTACATTTTTTAGTGAAAATTACGGGTGTACAAAGCTTTGATTTGGATTCAAAAGTAAAATTTCAGATTATACAATTACAAAGCTTCACCAATAAATATATTTTAAGTTAAAATACACATTTATGTTTAATTTTTGTCATTTGGTGATGTCATGTCCATCACAAAATAATTGTTTATTTGGCTAGTATCTAAAGTAGTTTAATTTATTTGACTTAGACAAAATATGTTAATCATGTTGGCTATACATGCTTTTGTAACTTATTTGTTGTGTTGGCAATATAAGATTTGATATTTAATACCTGGACACAGCTTTGGGGATATTTTTTTATCATTTTATTTGACTTTGCTTCAAATTGAAAAAGTTAACTTCGCGCGCCCCTTGATACACCTTAACCGAGCAAAGCTGGCAGAATATCTTGCTTTAACATTTGGTCCAATATGGTCAGCACACATGAGGCGAGATGTCGACAGTCACTGTGAGTCTCGTCAGGTCCACTTTCTTTAAGAAGCCAAGCCCTGGCTTCCAGTACAAGTTCTTGCAGATCAGACATCAAGCGTAAATGAGGAACACTCATCACCACTGCTCCCACACAAGATGCTACGGCTAGGCGCACTCTGGCCTCGGCGTGGTGTTGCAAACTTAGACATACCTCAAGCACCTCTGCACCCATTCGTGCACTGGTGGGGGAATTAGTGGCACACATAATTAAAGTGCCCACAGTATGGAGAACATGAACTGTCAAAAGGCAGTCAACATCCGAATAATGTGTCACATCTATTTTGCGGCCAAAACCGCGAAGGAGTGGAAATAGGAATGAACCAGCCACAGGGGAGAAACGGTTTATTTTCCATGTTGGAGTGTGTTTCGGTGTAGACCTGAACCTTCGGGTGTGACTTTCTATTCTTTCCCGTACAATAGCTTTACTTTTTTCCAACAAACTTTCTTCTTCACACTTATCTTTCCTTAATCGTTTCACTGTGTTTACAGTTGTTTCTATGCCAAGTAATTCTTTGTTTACCTGGGAGTGGGAATCCCCAAAGTTGGACAATCGTTTAGCTGCCTCAGTGAGTATGTCCAATATAAATAAAAGTTGATTTACTGAATAAGTACCTCTAGCACGATTGAATTCACCTGTCAAAAATTCTGCTGAGTGAGCTGGGTAAGTCACAACAACTGCCACAGATGCTGAAAACCTAAGATTATCAAAGTCATTTATACAAAATTTCTCTTCTAACGAAAGTAGAATGTGTAAAAGCTCTATGCCCAGACTGTTATCATCATTTGAAAGTTCAGAGATGATTAATTGCTCTGCAACTTTTATGCTTTCAGAAAACCTTTCATAATCCTCAGTTTCAAGTAAGCCATCTTTCAAGTCTCGAAGATACTTTGGCCGTTTTTCTTCTAGCTTATATTCGTCCACTTCATCGTCACTATCTAGTTCTTCTAAACTGTCATTTTCTATTTTATTAGTAGCACCTTCAAGTATTTTCTCTTTAGTTTCACGTATGTTAATTCGCCCATTGGTATGTCCAACATTAGGTTCAGAACTATGCAACCCACTCTCTTTAGCCAATTGGAACAACATTTTATCGCCATCACAGAGACAACAAATTTTACTGGAATTATCTTCTTGATCGATAGTATCATAAATTGTATGGCCATTTTCAGAATAGTTGTTCGATTGAAGTATAGAAGTGTAGCTACTTTTTCCCTTTTCCTCTTTTAGGTTGGTAGCATCCTGATCAACATTAAGGTCTTTGAGAACAGATATTAATTTACTGGTTTTCGGTGATGTCTTACCATAATCAAAGCAAAGCTTTGGTCTATCTTCCTGTTTCATTACAGAGTGAAGAAAGTTTGTCACCAATTCAGCTGTAATCATGCCAACAGCTCTTACCGCCTCCACCGGAGATTCCAAGTGAACTGGAACTCCATCAAATAATTGTTTCTCGACTTCTTGTCTTTGTACTTTAGTCAATGTATGGCAGACATGTTTGGTGCAAAGCAACACTCCTTGAGTAACATATACATGCTGTTCTAAGGACGTGTGAGCAAGAGCACTGCGGTCAGACCAAACCGAAATAAGTTTTGGTAACATATCTTTCACTAAACTTGGCCGCTCTAAAGCCAAAAAACCCACAAGGTTTTTCAAGAGTGTTGGATTATTCCAATCATGGCAGCTCAACAGGGGTAGCTTGGTGCATAGCACATGTTTCCAGGTTGCCGAGTTTTCCAACACTCCTCCCAGAAGAGAATAACAGGTTTGTGGGGTTTTGCAAACCTGAAGTAGCATATTGGCTGCAGGGTCTACAGCCTGGAACGACAACCCATGGAACACATGCTGACACACTCGTGAGCAGGCCTCATCAGAACTCCAATCCTCTAATATTTTAAAAAGATTCAAAATGCCTGGCGATTTCCGCCCATCGTTAAAAATCACTAAAACCTTACTCAGAAGAATTGAAATGGGCTCAACCACAAAAGATTTACAGCCAAATATAGATGCCCCCGAAAGAAACTTTACACACTTTGCAATATGATAACATAAAAGCTTGCAGTAGGTTTCTGGTACAAACATCTCTCTTAGATCATTCCTTAGTACATTAGCTACCCTATTTGGCATAGAAACTAACATGCGAACTACATCTTCCCAATATGTCTCAGTACAATCAGCATTACACTGCTCCAAAATAGCGGAGACCATTTCATCACTTTTTAATAGTGACTCTAACACATTTACAACAAAGTCTATTTTTACACTAGGTCCTTTAGAGTCCTTCAATATGTTTCCAAGAGAGGATATAGCTTCCCCAAACAGTAATGCACCTCCTCCCTCTACCACTAAAAAGTCTTTAGCTACAACATCTAGGCCTTGTGACATCCACTTGGGAGTAAATTTATCCAGTATGAACCTAGCTAGCGACCCATAATGATCTGCAAGGAACATACTAACATCTGGTGATGATAAATCTTGTCCTGCAAATTTTTGTGGGGTGTATGGCCCAGGTAGGATTCTCACGATGACCTCTAAAAGATTATATAGTTTTTCTGGTTGTGGACACTCCTGGGAAGTCAAGCTCTCTAGTTTCGAAGTCAACTCTGTCATCAAAAATGGGGTAGGCCCTTTATTCATCGCGCTTGAATCAATTGGTAATTGGTAATCTTCTGAAGCCATTCCTGTGGCGGGAACTTGTGTAGACTGTTCCTTCATTGTGTCTGCATCAGTTATTGGTGAGTGGTCTATAGAAGCCGGCTCTATGATGAAAACTGAGGTAGGCCCTGTCTTCATCGTGCTTGAATCAGTTGGCAATTGGTAATCTTCTGAAGCCATTCCTGCGGCGGGAACTTGTGTAGACTGTTCCTTCATTGTGTCTGCATCAGTTATTGGTGAGTGGTCAATAGAAGCCGGCTCTATGATGAAAACTGAGGTAGGCCCTGTCTTCATTGTGCTCGCATCAGTTTTCGATTGGTAGTCAACAGCTGCAAGGTGGAACAATTCTCGCTGTTGCTTCTCAGTTCAACATAACATACCATGTGTGCATGCTCAAAACACATTTTAAAAATAAGTTTGAAAAAAGTTCACACGACACTAAAACCCACCCACTAAATTTGTGTTCATTAGAATTACTACTCTATCCCTCAAAAAAATTTTTAAACATATAAAATACTTATAACCAAACAAAATTCGTAGAGTTTAGTTGAATCAACTATTTAACAAATTTGAATCTCCAATTCACCTTTGAATCCTGATATGAATCTGAATCTTGGAAAATATTATGAACATGAGAGGGATAATAGAAAATGAAAATAGTAACTAAATGTTAACTTCCTTTTATTATAATACATTCATTATTATATTCACCCATTCAGTTAAGTGTGAAATTACTTGTCTGGGGCCTGATTAAGTTCATCCGGCAATTATAAATATTTCTAATCTATCAAAAAGCAGTATTAAAGCTATAAAACAAATTTTACTTGAAAACTTTTTTTTTGTGGGTTTGATGTGAATTCAAAATTTTCTTGAATAGCCTTAAAGATTCAAGGGATTCAAGGGATTCAAAGGATTCAAAGTCCCATCCTTAAAAATTAGTTACAAATATATTATGTTTGCTACAGCATTAATGTCAGTAATTTCTTTAGCAATTATTTTCAAAGGTTAGTGACAATTATTGAATTATCCACTACAGTTGCTTAAGAATAATCGATAATCATAAATATTACAGGGTGTCTACTGAGTTAGAGAACCAAAAATTAGTGACTTTTTGGTGACCCTTTTTTGACCACAAGATTCCTTTGGTAATCTGCCGAACATTATATAATGCATATATAGGCATAATGCACTCACACACAACATTAAACTTTAATTAGATGGCGAATATTAACCTTGTCCTTGGTATCATGGTAAAAAAAAATCAGGCAGCTTGTATCTAGCACATGGCATCATGAGTAGTGAGTGGCTCGACATTTGCCGCGTTCACTTTGTTGTGATGGGGTGGGGGGATATATTGTAACTTTGTGTCCCAGATTGAAAATTCGAAAACTTTTCAGTGACTTTCATGACCTTTTTTTTTGTTATTAGCTTTTTCGTGACTTTAGTGACATTCATGATCCAGTAGACACTCTGTATTAAAATGTTAATGGACCACTATTGTATATATACAAGCTGAACACTTACTTGTCGAGTTGAAGTTGGGTTCCACCTCGAACGGAGAAGAATGAGCATTGTTTGTCACTAAAGGAGCAGGGGTGGGGACAGAAAAGCCACCCACAAGGTCAGTCAAAAGGTCCGTGCTACCCTGTGCCAAGCCTACAAGAAGAAAATACAGTAACATCAGATTAAAATGCCTGATACATTTAAACTAAGTAAATTGAATATAAAGAAATGTTACAAATATGTGGATGTTTGCAATGTACTTTTTTTTAGATCAATTTAAGTACACAAAATAAATGGAGATGTGTTGAAAGATATTAATTAAGATTTATTCAAATATTTATAACTTGTGAATCTTAGCACTGTGCATAGTGAGTATCTTCGTGACAATATTATTTTTATCTCAAATACTAAATCCCCATTACCATCATAATATCTCTCTGTAATATCAGCTAACTAAAAGGTAAAAAAACTAAAAATTAAAGATGTAATAAGTTTATATAGTTAGGTTTTCTTTTAAACAAAAATTAAGGACCTTTTTGAAAATCTTAACTCTCAACTACTACACAAAACTATATACTGTATTATTATTATTACTTAGCACCGCGTCTTGCTACCAGTTTGGGTTATACACTACTAATACTACTAATACTACTAATTACACTAATGGATTAGGAATTGGGAAGGTTGAATTAGAGGCAGTGAACCCGCATTTGCATGGAGGAAGAGTGGAAAACCATTTAGGATAAACCCCCTTCAGTTCACCCGACTGAGATTTGAACCTCGATCTCCCCATCCTCAGAAGTAGAGCTCAACACGACTAGCACGTTAGCCAACTAAGCCACTGAGGCGGGTTGTATACTGTAAATTTTTAGGAGGTTTGATCAAAAGGTTTTACCAACATAATGTGATCTTACTCTTAAAATAAGCAATAATGTTATGATTTAACACCTCCATATGCCCGTTCTTTGAATTGAAGATTAATATTTTTTTTCAAAGTTTCGAAGCTTTGGCACAGCCCTGATTTTAGGTAATGAAGGCTTTTGTGATTATCTTAATCAGGTAAATACATTAAAGTAGAAATCTAGGGAAAGGGCAAATGTTTTTGCAGCTTTTATAGCAAAACTTTTTTTGGCCAAAATAAATAAAATATTTCTACCTTAGAAATAGAATTTTCTTCACACAGTGATATTAACAGTTGTTGAATGTCTTTCACGAGCGTAGCGGCATTAGATGGGAAACTTTTTGAACGAAGAGAGAAAATTGTCATTAAATTCCAGGACATCCTTGACAAATAATCAAGAAATTTTGATGTCAACATGTGAAGAAAATTAAACAATATATTTCTACTGGAAAATATATGATTTATTTTGATAAAAAAAAAGGTTTGCTATAAAAGCACTAGACTTTTCTCGTGTTATTTGTACCCCATCTCATAAAAAAAGCTTAAATTTCTTAATCAGCTAAATACAAAAGTTACAACAATTTTTCAGAGTTTCCGATATTTTAACCTTGTTTTTAGATTTTAATTCCAAAGATTTTTTTTTCTCTCCAAATATTCAAACTCACATTTGAATGAGGATTCCAAGAAGATTGATGTATACGAAGTATGTAGGGTAGAGACCTCAAGGAAGACCAAGGTAGAGAGGAAGAACAGATAGCAGCAAGTGTGCAAGAGAAGTGTAAGGACAGAGGGAGATGGGAGGCATTTTACTAAACAGACCTGGCCACAGGCTGGAAACATATGATGATGATGATGCCATTTTGAATGAAACAGCAATACTAACTAAAACTGGACACAATGAGAAATCACTCAATTATCATTTTGTTTCTATTTTATCATTACTTTTTAATGGTTTTAATGGGTGAGGTGAAGAGTGGGAGTAGAGAGGATTTAATAAGAAGAGGGCAACAGGGGGAGTTGTTCTATAGATGTGTAAGAGAACTGCTATGGAGAAGCTCCCTTGAATCCATCGTCACATATGCAACATAAACATGGACATCAAATGTAAGAGACTAGGAAAGTGGAGGCCATGGGAATGAAGTTTGTGAGGATATGTTAGCTGTCACAAGCAGAAACACAATTAGGAATGAAGTTGTCTGGGTCAGAGTGGTGGTACAGGGAGAACATGAGATGGTAGAAGAAGCAAGACTGAGATGGTATGGGCATTTGATGAGAATGGAAAAGGAGAGAATACCAAAGAAAATGATGGAAATGAAATATGTAGGGAAAATACCGCAAGGGAGAACAAGAAAGATAAGAGAGAAGGAGATAATAGAAAGTGTGCATGGGAAAGAAGAAGAATGAAAGCAAATAAAGGAGGAAGAGTGGAGGAAAAGGAAAGGAAAATGGAAGTATTTTATCAATTTCATCCGGCCACAAACTGGAAACTGTTGGTAACTAAATGGACTAAGAATGTAAATACAATTTTAATATTTTACCATCACCAATGTGACAACACGGGTTTCCTATGAAAATCAGGATGTACCTTTCTTTCATGGTTTCAATACAACACAGCTTATAAGATCTAGTGTAATCTATTAGGGAAAGACTGGTTCCTTTCAGGCTAAGCAAAGTCTGAATTACTGTTATTAATGTTTACAATGTATAATACGCTATCAAACACTCGAGTCAATGGTAGTGATTCACCTTTGGTTCACTTTTAGATTAGAAAATAAGAAAAAAAAACATCTAGAAATAGTTGTTACCTGAAAAATTGCCATTGTTGACAGGGTGTGGCATACTAAGACCACTTAGTGCTTCCAGGTTGGTATTACTGGGAAGTTGGCTCCCTAAAATGTTGGCTCCACTAATATTTTCTCCCAATAGGTTGGCGCCAGTGAGCTGCTGCGCACCCACCAAGTTGGTACTAGCAGCAGTACGAGGTGGCGCAAACAAAACAGGCTGAGAAGGAGCAATAGAAGCTGTGTTTGAGCCACTGAATGCGCTGGAGAAGTCTGCAAACTCATCATTGCCGGCTGCTCGAGTGCTAAATAAACAAATAAAATAAACTTTTATGATAATTATATATTTTTCATAATATTGTATTTCTAACACACCTAGTATGGTATGATTATAGAGTAACTTCAGACACCCTTCTTCTATTTGAAGAACTTTAAGAATGGATAGTCAAGACATATTAGCTTAGACAGTAGCGTGTATACCTACCTATCTAGCTATGAACCTAGGGTTCAATTTCTGTCATGGCTAGATGATTAATTAGTCCTCACACGACTCAGAGGCGTAGTTGGCTAACATGTTTGTTTTGTGTAGAGCCAGACTGCTGAGGACGAGGAGATCGAGGTTCAAACCTCGACCGAGTGAAATGGGGTGGTTTTTCCTAAATGGTTTTCCACTCTCCCTCTACACAAAACTATTCAACCTTACCAATTCCTAGGCCATTAGCGTAATTAGTACTTAAGCATATAATCCGAACAAGTATTAAGACGCGGTGCTAAATAATAAAAAATAAAATAAGTCCTTTCCCCTATTTGGTGAGCTTGGTGCTGTAAACAATACGACAAGTTGCTAAGTTCAAGTAGACATGTGACTCATGTTTACCTTTCTTTACAAGTGTCTTTAGAACTTTAGTTTAGTTATAATTTTTTTTTTCTTCTTTGCTTAAGATAATATATTTATTGTGTTATTAAGTTTGAATCATATGAATATGTATCATTTATTAAAGAATTATAGCAAATATAAAAACATATTTTGAAATTTAAACTACCCAATGTTTAAGATAGTATTCAAAAAGGCAAGAATATTTTCAGAACTTTTTCCAAAATTTTCAAGATTACAGCAGATTGATGCAGACAGAGTCTCAGGTCTGGAACGGAAAATATATATTTTCCCATGATAATTTTTTAGGTTCCCGCACACCCCTAATATTTAGGCATGTGTTCTTCATAAATGCTTAAAAATGACCAAACAATGACGCAAAACTAGACAAAATGACCTATAAAATATACCATTCTACAACCAGGGGTCATGAACATAATTTATATAGTACACAACAAAATGTATGTACATATCAGCAATCTCTGATGTAAAAATAAAAAAAGGCACTCGTTAAAATCAAGGCCCTGTAAATAAACAATTTAAAAAGCAGTTGGTGATGAGGATTGTATCACCCATATTTATTTTATTATTACCTCTCCTTGCTAAAGGAATTGAAAGCAGTGGAGAAATCGCCAAACTCACTGCCATCTGCTGCCCGGGGGTTGAAGTCATCATCCCCTGCCAAGTCGCTGATGAGACTGGGTTTGCCTCCCGAGGGAGGTCCAGGTTTACTTATAGAATCTTCATTGCGACCATATTTGGCTGCTGCTCCCAAGTCAATCTTCTTCACCGGCCTAAATGCATGACTTGATAGTAATATATATGATGGTTTGTTCATCATGTATTAAAGTACTTGGTGACCTGGTGGTCTAGGGGTAAGGTGTCAGACTTATGTGCTGGGGGTCTGGGGTTCGATCCTCGGTCCCGGCACAGATTTATCTGATTACCAAATCCTCCCTTCACCTCTGACAAGACGTGTATTAATCACAACTTGTGAATGTTTGGAATGCCAGGCCTCCACCGTGGTTCGTATTCCACGTTAAACTGTAGGTCCTCCATTTCATCTCACAATCACCCCACCATTAACACATTAGCGTAAGTGCATATAACCCGAACGGGTAGTAAGAAGCGGTGCTAATAACAATAACAATTAAAGTACTTCACCACTAACTTCATATTCCTACAAGTATTGCTGGAGGCTGTGACATCTCATTAAACTGAACAGTTAAATATTTTCACTTTAATTTACCTTTACGTTTCAGCATCAAAGTGCTGGCTAATATTATTGGTTCACAGTAAAACAACCTCTAAACATAATTTAGCATTAGAATGGATCCACATTATGGCAAAAAAGGGGGTAGTGTTGAAATATTGTACTAACCTCATAGGAACTTGATCAATTATGATATATATCTCTTTTAAAAAGCCTCTTTTTTTGACTTTTGAGATTTTTGTTATGTTTGGAAAAAGGAAAAGGATAGGAGGATAGAAATATATTAAAGGGGAAAAACACAATACGGCTTTTACAATGAAAAGAATAACAAAGCACTTCCTTACATTTCAATGGCCTTCCTGTTTTCCGTAGGTCTCTAACACACCTATAGAACTCCCCCCTCCCTTCACCCCTCGACTTATTAGGGAGACCCTTACCCACACTTAGCCTCAATCACGTTACAAATTTCTAAGCGCTATTCAATCCATCTTAATGGCTCTACTAGGTCTTATCTTCTTCCTTGTCATTACCATCACTTCACACATTGCCATGCCAAATTTCATGTCAACTTTATGCAACAAAAATAATATGCCAAAAAACAATCTATCTACATTAAGGAATTAAGACAAAATTTTGAAAATGAATCAAGCGACAACGATCAGCCCCTAGCTATAGACCAATCAGTGTACTCTTTCACTAAATTAAACTAAATCACTACTGAAAGAGAGGCGTTACGTTCCACAAAAAATTACCAAAATAGGTTTTAGTTGTGAATTTTAAAGGCCTTCAGTTTTATGTTAAGAGGTTAAGGCTTGACTTTCTATCCTCCTTTTAATGCCTATCAGCGATATTAAGAGCAGTTCTTACACTGTATTAGCCCTCACATAATCTAATGACTAGATATAGTATCTGTGTTGGTGGCAGCGTGGTCTAAGGCGCTACTCTTGCAAAAGACTAGACTGCCAAAGACGGGAAGATCGGAGTTCAATCCAGGTCGGGTGTACTGAGGGTGGATTTCCACTCTCCCTTCACACAAATGCTGGTAGACTTTATATAAATTTTATCTTCCTAAACTTTGACACATTAGTATAATTAGTACAAAGTGTTTAACCCGAATAGGTAGTATGAACTGGTGCTTAAATAAACTATAGATAGTAGGAACTGGAACAATATCAGATCAAAATAAAACAGGTGGAAGAAGGTACTAGAAAGAGGGATTGAAGCAAATTAAAAAAAGTTCCTTTTATTTGTTTCAACCCCCCTTTCCTGAACAACCTTATTGTTTATTGTATTAAGAGACAGCAATGTGATTTGAAACATACCTGGCTACTCGTGAAGGTGTAACGTTATTACTTAAGTTGGCAGCCTTGGTGCCGGAATCTACACTGTCACTGTCCTTCTCCCTATCCTTGTACTCATTGTGTTGAGGTTTATTGTTTCCTTCACCTTCACTGTCGTCACTGTCGGCACAACAAACACAATGCTGTGATGAAAACATTTACACTACGCCAACAGTCATGGAAAGTGAAGAAAACGAGGAATAAGTAGAGGTGAACGAAGTTTTAAAACTTCATATTGGCTTTGAAACAAATAGCAGCTTCAACTTCCCTTTAAAGAAAAATTTGGCTTCAAAAATAAAAATAATGACACCTAAGATACTTAATTTATGTCATTATTGCCATTCTGAGCTGTTATTTACATTAAACATTCATATTCAAATGTGAAGAAATTGAATTGTAAGTTGTAATAATAGATTTATTTATACAAATAAAATGAAATATTACAACCGATTGCGCAGTAAAATATTTTCCAAGTTATTTTAGTACATAAAGTTATATAAATATCCACGATATAAAAATTTTCAATCATAAAACAAAAAGTATTCAAACTTTGATTCAGCTTCTAGAGTTTTTAATGTAATAGATTTGAGTTTGCTTAAAATTGTAAAAGTAGACTTCACATACCCCTAGAAATAAGAAACTGGTGAGTGTAAAGTGGTCAGGGTTTTAGGCCCTTAGCTCTCAACCTTTTCATTTATAAAATTATATTAGTTCTGCCTTTAGTTTACATATTAATACACTCAAGATACGGAGAGTACTAAACTGATAAATACCTTGTTCTTTTCCATTCATCTAGGCCTAATTTAATTATCTTTATTACTATCAAATGGTTAATTATAAGAGAGTGTGGGGTTTTATGGTAATTGTAAGTTATGTAAATCATAACCAAAGTTGTAAGCAATATATGTTTCAAATTTCAATTCATTAACTTCATTTTCAGGCCTTTAAATTTATAATCTAATAGTTTTTCATTATTTAAGTCTTTGTTGGAATATTAGAGTCATCCAAATTTATTACTTTTCATTTATAAGCATCGTGCTTTGTATCATTAGCTGAACTCGGAATCTGGGAGATGCACCTGTTATTGCACGTGCAGTCTTTCAGGGGAGGGGGAGGTTTTGGCGCGGACTCCTGGCCAATCAGTGCCTTTGGTTTAGCGTCTGTGTTTGACCTTATCTGGAAGGAAAGCGTCAGACGCGGACACTGAGCGGTTAGTACGCGAAGAGTAGAGATGGGAGACTACCCGATTAGCACGCTAAGAGTAGAGACGCGGAAACTGGCCGGTTAGAACGCAAAGAGTAGAGACGGGGGACTGGCCGGTTAGAACGCAAAGAGTAGAGACGGGGGACTTGGCCGGTTAGTACGCGAATAGTAGAGATGGGAATCTGGCCGATTAACACTCAAAGAGTAAAGACACGTACATTTTGTGAACTTATCTTAATGTGTAGAGACAGTCTCGTGATGGGGGAAAGTAGAGGGAGACTAGGTGGCTAAATAATATTATTTTTTTAATCAAGCATATGTGATGATACCCTGTAAAGGATTTCTGTAAAATAAAACGTAAAATTTAAATGCTACGCTAAATAATCTTGTTTTGAATTGGCTGTGTACCTCTACCCCCACCATTATCTAAATATAACCCCGAGATGCTCTACCGAAACTGACTGCCGTGGACGAGAACCTAAGAAGAAGATGACAACGCGAGGCCATTAACAACAGCTGATGACCAGAGATGATGGCGGTGAGTGACTAGTTACAAAAATGGCGCAACAACGTGGGGTTAGTAATCAAAACTGACCTCATGGAGTAGCCGAATAGTTACATGAGTAGTAGCAATAAAGGTCCACTTGGAAACGGTAAAGACATGAGGAATATAACATACCATTTTTCAAGTATTTCTAACTTTGCTTATATTGTTTGCACTTTTAAATATTTTTTTCAGCCATTTGAAAATGATAGCTAAAACCTTTTAATACAAAACAAGTCTTCATCATCATCATCATCATCATCACCACCATCACTATCTGTTTCCTGCTTGCCAACATTTTCTTTGGCATCCTCTTTTTTTCCATCTTCATTACATGCCCAAAGACCATTGATAGCAAAAAAGGTACAAATAATGGAACATTTGATAATTTCTGAATACACCCGTTTTGGTGGTTGAATGGTCTAATAGTTTCAATATACAGACTGGACTGCTGATGACGAGGGAGATGTTTGATTCCTGTTCAGGTGTACTTTGGGTGGTCTTTCTTAAATGGTTTTCCATTCTCCCTCCACATAAATTCAGCCTTCCTCATCGCTAGCACATTAGTGTAATTAAGTCACATGAGTATAGCTGGAACAGGTTATGAGATGTGGTGTCAAAAATAAAGCATGCTGATTAAAGTATTGTACCTGTTATTGAAAGTGTCCTCAAAGCCCTTCCCTCTGCCTTTGGAGCCGGTGTGCCCGTGATCTGGATCCCAGTCAGCAAACTCGTCCTTCTTCCATCGAGGCGTGTCTTCCCAACCACCACCCCCTCCCCCACCACCTAAGGACCAAGTGTAGCAGTGTATAATTATAAACAAAAGTTTTTTAACAGACAGCAAAAAAACTATTGGTTGCAATTATAATGGTAACACACACAATGATAATTTAACATGTTTATTTAATTATATGGGCATTATATAAAAATTTGCAGACTACTTCATTGATAAACATGGTTTCAATAAGAAAATTCGTCACCTGATAATGCAAGTATTCTATCTCCAAAATTGTTAAATTTGGGATATTTGGTGTTTATGCTTATTTAGAATATATATAATTCATCTGTGGTGAAATTGAAACTACTATATAATTACTTAAGAGGATACAAACTTGAGTTGTCATCTAGTAACATTGGTTTTATACACAAGGTCAAACTTCAATGCTCTTTTACACAAAAGTGGAAAATTGGGCATAGAACACTTGCATTCTCGGGTGACGAGTTGCTAAAACTACCATGCTTTAATTATTCTGTTCATAAAATTATTTAAAAAAATTACATTCTTTACTTAAAGACCAGAAATAATTAATAATATAATGACTCACCAAACCTCATGCCTGTGGCTTCATTGGACATGCCTATATACTTGTCTTTGTTCTTCTTTGCTTTTTTCCTCTCTTCCCGTAACTTTTCATCGTCTTGAATGAATTCTATAAGGTCATGAACTTTATGCCTAAAACAATTATATTAACTTTATGGCCCATAAAACCTTCTACATTGCCATAGTAGAAGAAAACATATTTAAAAAAATTACAAATATAATGAATTTAATACACTGCTAGTGCAGCTGCTGAATAACACGTTAAGTCTTACCTAACATTGATGCCTTGGTCCTTGCCAAACTCATCAACATAGGTGTAATTTTCTAAACTGCGGAGGTCATAGATGTGTTCTCGGGCTGACGTCACAACTCGTTCAGAGCCATTGCGGACGAGGTAGTTCAACAATAGCAAGGCCTGTAATGTTACAGAACCAAATATGACACTATACAACATTTAAACTCATTCAAGACAATTTTTTTATTAATATATTTGCATAATTAGAGAAAATAGACTGTATAAAATACCCCTATTAACACATTAATGTGTCTAATATTACTGACTAAAAGGCGATCAGACTAGGATTGTAATATCTTAACACTCATAGAAGGCATACAAAATAAATGCAAATTTTAATGGCTTACAATTATGGAACATATTTCGTGGCTAGTAAATTCCTAACTTATATTCGAATAAGCAAACTAAAAAACTGCTAAGTGTGTTAGGAATTAAAAAGAAAATTTCAAGTTGAAAACATGTACAAATTGATTTTTAAAAGCAGGGTTGTGAAGTCAAAGCCGTGGAGTCAGAAGCATTTTTGTCTGGAGTCTGAATCTGTAAAAATGTGCCAACTAAGACACCAAAATAAAAACTAATAATATTATAACAGTATATGATAAATATATAGGCCTAATTCTAATTTTATACTTTTTTTATTCTTTAGAACCAATATTTGTAATTCGGATTTACAAATTTATTTAAATATAAATTCATAATGCCAAAGAAACTTTCCATGAAGTAATTTGTATTTGAACATTTTACTGCAGAAAGTTTGTTTTTACTTATGTATATACTTAGATTATTTTATGAAGGGGTCAGAGTCTGACAGCATAAAAATAGGGGAGTCGAAGACAAAAGCTTGATGTACAGACTCCATAGCCCCATTTAAAAGATCTTTAGGGTTAATTTCAGTAACTTGATTTATTATAAATGTGTTTCTTGTTCTTTTAGCCCAGCATATTTTCAAATTATTCTAGCTCTACACCATTTTCCATTCATGAATTGATATTGGTTCAAAATTCTGGACTTTTTAAACACATTATAAAAAAGAGTTTCACCAATATTTACCTAATTCGGATAGAGAGACATCATACCTTGTAGGTTCTCCTCCAATTTCTTTTGTTCTCTTGAAGCATTCTCTTCCATAACATAGTCATAACTTCTGGAAAATGTTCATATGTAAATGTTCCTTGCGCTATTTCTTGCATCAGCACTCCTAACAAGATCAATACACATTCAATCAATAATAGGCCTAAAGACAACTTTAGTTTATCAGTTTATGTTACATATGAATTGAATGGTATTTATTGCAACATTTAGAAACATGATATTTCAATACATTTAAGACAATATTTTGTAGAATAATGATAATTTTTTTTAAGTAATTTTTCCCATCTCATCCCACAAATGACACTTAACTTAGGGATCGTTAATAAGACACATGACACTTTTTATTTTATTTTATTTTAAGCTCCCCACCTGCCCCCATGCAACATCAAGTAGATATATTTATGTTGGAATCATTATCAACTTTAAATTCACCCAGAATTCACATATCTTACCATTATGTAAGGCTTTTCATGGTTTTAAATGTAAACCAACACAATGCCGCTAACTTAAAGTTAATTTAATTTTTGAGTTGTCCAAGGGAGAGCTTCTATTACGTTATGGTACATGAACATTAAGAGAACAGTACATGTTCTAGCCAGCCAATCATTTTACGAGCCTCATCAACAGGGATATTTAGTACTTAATTTGTTTTATTATGATATGCAGACAACTTCTCCGGTATAGTTTGTTTGTGCCTCGCAAACTCTAAAGTAATCTTCTATTGCAAGTGCTCAACGGCCTAATCAGCCCCTAAATGCTTGGATTTTATTTTAGTAAACAATTTATTTTATAACCATTCAGATCTATCGTCTGTTTTTTTCTCAGGTTGTTAGGTTACATACATGAGTCCTGTTAATACAATAGTTTATTTACATTAATTGAATGTTACGTGTAAGATAAGTTGATGTTACGTGAAAGTTAAGTGAATGTTATGTGAAAGTTAAGTGAACATTTAAGTTTATCGTGATCTCAAAATCAGCTTGACACCTCCCATCCACTCCTCCAACATGAGTTAGATAACTTTTCACATCATGAGTGAAATTTATTTAATTTCATAGGGAAACTTTTGACACTAAAAAATGGGACTCAGATCTAATATTCTAAATCCATTTTAAATCCTCAATATCTCAAAGAATTTCATAAGAATACAGAACATTATTTTAATTTTACAAATAATATTATTTTTTCAACATTAGAATTTAAGTATAAGTTACCTGCTTCGGTTGTAGGTGTCACTCTCGTAATGGCCCAGTGTGGTTACAAAACTTTTATCATAAAATTTCCAGACTTTTCTACGTTTACAAGACATAAAAAAATCCAGACATAACTTTTTAACAGTTTTTCTTGGTGTATAGGATTTTTTTTTCATTTGTTACAATTAGCTCATATTTTCGAGAAATCCTATACTACCAAACATCAACATTCTTATGAGTTCTTTTTTTCCCAAGTATTTAATATTCTAGGTATTATTTGTGGCTCAGTGTAAATGTGTTAAATTCTTCGTTCAACTTTTCCTTATATTTTATTTATTGACATTTCCACAACACCAGAGAATTCCACGGCTTGTTCAGGTTTTCCCTGATGTAGCCACCATAAGACTAGACTGACGATGATGGGGAGATTGTGGTTCAATCGTAGTCGGGTGTATTGAGGGTGGTTTTTCCTAAAAGGTTTCTCACTCTCTCACCATGCAAATGTGGCTACTTTACTAATTCCTAATCCATTAGTGTAATTGGTACAAGCATATGAATCAAACAAGTAGTAAAACGCAGTGCTAAAAAAAAGTATAAGTTAAGTTCTGTGTTACTTAACACTGTGATGTATCTGCCCTCCCCCACTTTAGCACTATGGAGACATTAGAGCTCCCCCATCTCTCAAAAGCATTATGTGGTTTTGGCCTAAGAATAGCCCCTTAAGTGAGTAATACAGCTCAATAAATATTCTACTTTTAAAAGAAGCCTGTGAAATTAGGACTTGAAACTTTTTTTACTAGAGATCTATTTAAAAAAATTACAATTGAATTTTAAAATAATAATTTCAAAATGTAAAGTTATTAAAATGATCCCAAATTACCTTTTGTAAAACTAGAAGAAAAAAAAACACCTACTTTGGGAAATATTTTCTGCTTCAAGCATATCTTTTACTAGGACCTCGCTAGTTTCCCAGTTTATCGGCTGTGAGGTGGATTTTTAAGAAAGAGAAGGGCTTGCACAAAAATAATTTTCAGTGAAAAGGATTCATTGCATTGCTATTGGTACATGCGACACAAGGGATACTATAGATGTAAATATAATCTAACGGGGTGGTGAAAAGCAGGGGAGATAAGATGAAGCACATTGTACTTAAACCATAGAGAAGATGGAAAATAACTTTATATCAATTTTACTGCACAAAAAGTATGCCTTTTTTTTATCACAGGCTAGTAGTAATAATAAATTGGGAACTTATTAGGCCCTATTCCATATAAAGTTAAAAGAGATCAATTGTGCCGGAAGAGTGGAGGCCACGAGTTAAGAACTTGGTTGTGCTTTTAAAATCTGGTAAAGGGTCTGACACACTTTTAATGGTAGGCCTATTGCCCACAACATAGGACAAAAAAAATGTTGATGGATATATATGACATTAGGCTTAAGTTTTGAAAAGGTAAAAAATGGTTCACACACAATTGAAGCAGTAATTAATAATGTATTAACTTATTTCCTGCTAAATGGTAATCCCAGTAACAGATGTATAGTTTCAAACAATTTTTTTTTGTTAAATCAGGCCTTCATATAGGCCTATTGGGAAAGCTATCGGTACTCAACATATTTAGTCAAAATGTTTTAAGTCAGGTGTAGTAGAATTAGCAGACTCTTTAGAGAAATCCCAACGAAAGATGTAAATGAGTTGGATGAAAAGTAGTGTGCTTATTAGTGATTCATCCTAATCTGAGACCCAATGTAAACAAAAGCCACATGTAAGTTTATGCCGATTTGCTACTGAACGGACTTTCAATGGTATCCTTTCACTAAACAGTCCCTCCTATGTTTTTTATCAAACTTGTTTTAAAATAATATTAGAAAATTATTTTAACTTAAATCATCCCTTCATTTGATTTATAAACTATACTTTAAACTTTGCGAGCACTATTCTATCACCAACAAACCCCTAACTCAGCGTTGAGGGACCCCCATGGTACAGTCCTTATCACATATTAAAGTAAAGTCTGCAACAATTAGTCAATAGTTCTGTTTGGCAGCGTTAGATGACAGTTGTGGGTGTTGAGTGCTTCCTGTCTATTTATGGTGTTTGCCGAGTGTGACCCGAGTTTCGTTAAGCATAAGACAGAAAATTTAAATCATAAAAAAAAAAAAACGTAGTGACTTACTTTGCTATGGTACAGACTATACATGGTCACACCTGTTTAAAATACTGCAACCAATAATGTAGGTCCTTTGTGTAATGATATGGAAATATTTGTTTACCATACTTCATGTTTCATGTAAGGATGAATTAATAATAGTAGTAATTATTTAACCTAATAATAAATGACTATAAACCATAAAAACTATGGTAGTTTAGTTTATGTACTTTGAACAATAATTGTTAATTAAAAAAAACTATAAAAACAATCAATAATTTTAGTATTCACATATAATGGTGGTTAAATCTGGTGAATTACAAATCCCATCATTTTAGAACAGTTATTTTATTTGGCATTCAAACCAGATTTTTTAAGGGTATGAAAATGTTTTTTAAACCAAAATAAATGATAAATTAATGGAAATTAAATGAATTAAAAGGGGAGTGGTTATGACCAAAAGATGGTTTACCAGTTGGGCCCCAGGCATCATCATTGGTTGCTTCCCTAACTTTTGCTTCTATTTCTGTGTAGTTCATCACAACATTGGTGCTGAAACAAATGGAACAAAATTGTCAACATAAGCAGGAAATTAAATTACACTAAATTTATTAAATAAATACTTCGGCAATAAAATGTGTTTGAAACATAAATAAAATTATCAAGTTCAGTGTTGTTTCATTTCATTATTGCCTTAGAAAAAATACTCCAAAAATGGGTTAAGATATTTAATGACAACTAAGAACTTTGTAAACATTGGATACATACACTTTATCTGCGATCTCCCGGACCCTCCACATATTGGTAATTTTAAATTATACTTAAATAAAATAATTAATTCAAATTAACTTATTAACTGAGGCCGATGATTAAAGATAAGCCCATGACAATTTTGAAACTACTTTCTTCTCTTAACAGCTGATAGGTGGTTGCAACATGGATACCTCTCACGTCACCAATGGCAAATGTCACGTGACAATAACACAGTTTATCCAACCAAATTATAGAATGCGCTTTGAGTTTCAAATATAAATTTAAAGCGCTACTATTGATAAATTTACTTTTCTTGCTATATTGTTTTCTTACTTTAGTTGACAAAATTAACAGGCAAAGAGCTAATTAAAATCTAGTAATTCTATAAGACTATTGTTCACGCGATCAACTACTTTTACACTAAAGAAACACCAACACATCAAATTAGGAGTCTGAATAACTAATCACTAAAATAATTTTTGTTCAAATTAAATAATTTCATCCTATTTCAAACATGCAAAATTTTAATTAATTTTGTACCAATCAAATTATGTATTTTTATATACATATTTGTCTAAAGAGCTATATCTCAAAATAGATTTAAAATGGAAAACAAAATTGTGAAGTTAAAACCTAAAATTAACTGGACTGGATCATTAAGAATTCACTAGCGCTCTTACATTTTGATTTGAATTTTATTAGAGATCTGTGGTGCCACCAGTAGCAAAGTGAGATTAATGACAGTTGAAAGATTTTATGAAAATTAAGACCAATTTTCTTATAGGTCTGAATTTCACAAAGTGTTAAATTCAGTGTAGTTTTAACTAGTAAATCTGATTTTATAGGCAAATGCAGCTTTGACATTTTTAGGACTGTTCTTAAATCATTAAAGAATGAAGAGAGTAATTTTGTTCAGGAATGGTACAGAAGTTAATGGAAAGGTAGTTTGTTGATTCATTTTAGTACATCTTTTAACAATGATAGCCAATGCTTTTGGCCAAAGCAAATTATCAACATTTCCTAATCAATCTCCATGAATTTTCAGGTAGTACTTGTGACACATTCATTGGAAGAACTTTTGATTGCAGCGAGCTCAAAATTTGGAATTGTGGCAAAAAGGCTATTTACGCCCCATGGTGGTGAGATTGATGACTTAAAGCTTATTCGGTAAGTGATTTTTGGTTAATTTTTGATTTTATAAAACCTAGATCTCAGAGGTGCTGCAGATTGATGGGCTAGAGAATAAGTGACAACAAATAATTCTTAGAGGCAGTAAAAAATCATTATTGTGGGGGATCTTCTTTACTGTTGAGATATCCCCCTAAAGGCCCAGACAGAGACTCCGTATCCGTAGGTCCGTGCTCCGTAAGAAATCGGTGCTACAATATTAGATTGTACTGGCCACAGAGTCCTTATCCGTAAGTCCTTACTCCGTAGAAGTCGCCCAACTTTAACTTTCTACGGACTCGTTTATACGGACTACCAATCACAGCCGAGTAAATATGCGCATGCGCCTTGAAATAAAGAAAGAATAGTAGTGATAGAATCCGCCGCTAGGGAAACATATACAAAATGAAAAGATGGCTACACGCGGACCTATTTCAGAAACATTTTTCTAAAAATCTAAACACCCGGGGAAGAGCGGCTTCTAGGAAAGTGTTTTCTGAGAAATACCCAAGTTCTCAGAAATATTAGCTTTGCTTTTGTAGGTTCAACACCCCTATTGGGTTTATTCTCTATTTACTAGCGTCATTTAATTTTTTGTAATTGATAAATTATGGATACTAGTGATTTTCCATCCAAAAGATTAGTAGGCCTACATCTGTTTAGCATTTTCAGGCTATTGCAAACACTTATTATTTTAAGTTTGATAGTTAGAATAAAGTTATAAATATATTTCTTGTGATCTTAACCTATATTTTAATATAAATACTGGAAGATTTTTCAACAAAGTTATTTTTGGTTTCTTTTTCTTTGATCAGCTGACTCCTGACTGCTTGACGCATGCTCCGTGCTGTAGACTATTTTCTTTCGAATTTTTTGATTGGATGAAGTCTCTTACTATCTCATTGGTATAAACGGTCACGTGATTACGGATACTGAGTTTGTAATCGCGGGTAGAATTTCTTATGGACCAGGAGCACGGAGTACGGACCACGGATCTACGGATACGGAGTCTGTGTCTGGGCCTTAAGTCCTCCATATGCTTTAACTTAATACGCAAGGAGCATTTAATGGCTTCCCCCTAACAAACAATTTTTTTTTTTAATATTCATTGGATATAAAAGTTCCTTAAATTTTCTTTTCCTGTTCTCAATTAAGTTTTTTTCCTCCATCCTCTGCCACACACGACAACCTTTTTTACAATTTTTGAGAACACAATGCTTGCACCTTAGGATGGATGCAACTAACTAACTTAATGAGTCTAAGTCACAGGTTCTCAAACTGCATCACGATGTTGTGGGGCGTCGCTTATCTTTTTCCAGGGCATTGCGGCTAAAAAGATTAACTTAAACTAAAAATTTATGGGGAAATTAAACATGTAAATTTACAATACTACGTGTACTCGTACCAATTTTAAATAATGGATTAAACCATATACAAGAAAATGTGTCTTCTCTAATTCCTTCTTATTCATTTCTGTAATTTTGTTCTAATTTTTTACCCGCCTCGGTGGCGTAGTTGGCTAACACGTTAGTCGTGTTGAGCTGCTCGACTACTGAGGACTAGGAGATCGAGGTTCGAATCTCGGTCGGGTGAACTGGGGGTGGTTTTTCCTAAATGGTTTTCCACTCTCCCTCCACGCAAATGCGGGTTCACTTCCTCTAATTAAACCTTCCCAATTCCTAATCCATTAGAGTAATTAGTACTTAAAGCGTATAACCCGAACGGGTAGTAAGACGCGGTGCTAAATATTATTGTTCTAATTTTGTGTTCTTACATTAGAGTTCAATCTACTAATGTAAATTACAATTCTATTTGAAAAAAAGACACCAAATCGACACTGTGCACAATTGGTTTAATATTGGTGCAGGGGTGTTGCGCGGAAAATATTACATGTGAAGGGCGGCGCTGTCTCAAAAAGTTTAGGGACCCCTGGTCTAAGTAATAATTTGGTAGTAATGGGTGTGATTAAGAAACAAAATTCAAGTAGATAAGTTAATTGGGGTTTAATAATTAGTTGTAGCCTACACATTTGTAGCAAAAACACTAAAGATAAACTATGGAATCAATACAGCAAGGGCAGTAGGGTAGGCACCTGACGTTTTCATAAACTATGGCACCAAAACTACTTTAATATATCATGACTTGCTTTGGTGACCACGTGGTCTAAGGCGTCACACTCACAATAGACGAGACTGCTGATGACGGGGAGATTGTGATTTGATCTAGGTTAGATGTACCTAGCCTACTGAGGGAGGTTTCCTCCAAATGGATTTCCCCTCCCCCTTCATGCAAATGTGGGTACACTTACTCTAAATATAATCTTCATCCCAAACCCATTAGCGTAATTAGTACAAGTGTATTATTATTATGATACTGTGTCCTACTACTTGTTGGGTTATACGCTTACGTATTAATTGCGCTATTGGGTTAAGAATTGGGAAGGTTGAATTTAGAAGAAGTGAGCCCACATTTCTGTGGAGGTAGAGTGTAAAACCACTCTCAGTTCACCTGACTGGTATTGGAACCTCGATCTCCCCGTCCTCGGCAGTCTAGCTCAACACGAAACAAGTACGTTAGATAACTACGCCACTGAGGCTGGTAGTAGTGCACGTGTAATCTTACAGGCTGAACGGTTATTGAGCACTATGTTAAGTAAATATGTAGGTGTGTGTGTGTATATATATATATACATGTATATGTCATATTGTCTGCAGATTTCACTTTCATTAGATGGTACAGTAACACTAAGTCTACTGATAAATAAACCCCCATTAATTGCTGATTTGTCCATACAACACAGTTGTTGTTTAGTTTTGTTTGCAAAATATATGCTAAAAAATTATAAATTATTAAATGTTTTAGAGATGATGATATCTTGTACGTCACAGAGAGTGAAGATTTCATCCCCGTCGTAAATTATAGTTCATTGGCGAATAATGCATGTGGTAGCAGCAATTGTGCACCCACAGTCCCTATACCTGCCCAATATTCCGAGAGGGAGCAACACACTTGGAGAAAGAAAAATTCTGAATGGGTGACATTGAATGTCGGCGGAAAATATTTCACAACATCGCGAAGCACACTTTTAACCAAGGAACCTATGAGCATGCTAGCAAGGTATAGTATAGTTGAAATATGAATGTTTCTTAAATTATTAGTACCGGTAGCCTATATTTGTTAATAAATGTAAGCTAAAATATAATGTAGATTCTGATTCATTTTTCAACTTAATATAACTAACTATTCAGCAAAACAAAAGATTCATAAAAGTTTTGTTCAATTCATTAAAATAATGTTTACTAGCATTAGCCATACTATGCAGTTTTGTCAAATCAACCAGGGGATCAAAGAACTGATAAACAAAAGGAAAATAAAAAGTTAATTTTAGTATTTCATTGCAAACGTTTATTATAAATATCTAGAAGAAATAAATTGATACTGGCACAAAGACAAATATTTATTAAAAAAAATAAGTTCTGGCTTTAGCCCCATACACCCCTCGCCACCCACTTTAAAAGACAATTCACTGGGTTTAAACATATCGTAACTGCTCTATATTGAGCACTAAGAATGTTTACAACTTTGTGTTTTTTTAATATTATCTTATAACTTTTTTTTTCTTGTTATAGTAAAAGATATTAAAACAAAGGCATAGTCTACACTTTCTGTCTTTCAGATTGAAAAAAGGAGCATTGTTCACACTTAGCATTGCTCCCACTTGACAAATAGATAATGGTTACCTTTTATGCCAGGATCACGATCAACTTCACTTTCACATAACACTCACGTCATATAAATAAACTAGTGTGTGTTCAGGATTCACATAAATGTAAAAATTCTAGCAAAACACAGACAATGAATTTGGATGGTTTGAAAACATATTGTTTGCTAAAATAAAATCCAAGCATTTAGGGTTGATTGGCTGCGAATACTTGTAATATAAACTTGCTGAATATACTAAATAAAGTGCCAGAGACTACTACGTTTTAGGTTTTAGAGTTTGCAAGATGCAGACAAACTATACCAAAGAAGTTGTCTGCATAACACAAACAAACAAATTAAGTACTAAATAACCCTGTTGACATTGCTAGCAACATGATTGGATAGTTAGAACACATGGTCCTGTCACTTAATGTTAATGTAAAGTGAAAGTTCTCCCCTGGACAACTCTTTAGGTTAATCTTATGTTCCATAATAACATTAAGTGAAGGTTAAGTTGACCAACCCCACTAGCTATTATTCTTGGGTAGTCTACATTCATAACTATATTTTTAGCTCTGTATCAGCCATCTTCTGAATATTAATTTTTAATTTTGCTTTGCTTAGTGATAAAAATGCTTGATTTGGATCTAAAAGGCCTCGGTTCAAATCCATGTTATGTGCAATTAGGGATATTTTTCACAATGCAATTTTCTTAACTTAATTATTTAACAATTATGCTGCTACAAACATTTATTTCATTATTTGTTTTTCTAAAAAAAATGTTAAACCAGGGAATTTAATTAAGCTTCACATTGTTTTCTTTTTCACTTGTTTTCATCAACATAGAAACATGTTAGCACTTACTTTCTTTTGAACCATGTTTAATCAAGTTGAAATATGTTAACAGAATGTTTGCAGAAGGCGAGGGTGGATATCTCATGGCCCCAAGTAATATGGATAGGAATGGGGCATATCTGATTGATCGCAGTCCAACTTACTTTGAACCAATCCTTAACTATCTAAGAAATGGTCAACTTATATTTGATACTAATGTTAACCCTGAAGGTAAGGGATCAGTTATTTGTAACTGGTGAAGCCATTGTTGTGTATTCATCAAAATTACTACTGTTATTTTTTACTAACTTTGTACATTTAACTGAAATGCTATTTCAACTGGTGATAGTTTGATGTCTTATCAGTAATATTTATAAATGATAAAAAATGAGTTTATTCTTGTCTTACAGTAATTGGTTACTGTGCCACATCAAGTAAACAATTTAACACATATAAAAATTAATATAATAGTTACCTTAATGTGAAAGGTCATTGGATGATAAAAATTGTTAAAATCTTATATTCAAAAAATATTCATAGTCCTATCATATAATATTATATAACCAATTTTATTTTATATCTTTACATTTATTATATTAATTTTCATATATTTTAAATTGGCTGCTTGATGTATTATGGTAACCAAACTGTAAAGCAATAAGCTTAAACTTATTTAATATATTTTTTTAAATATTATAGTTACTCTCCTAGTTAACTCTTTGTACTTGGAAGGTATGGTAACTAGTTAATCAATATTGGTTAGGATTTCCATCCAGAGAAAATCGGTGATATTATTATGGCATTTAACATATCTCTCTTTAATCTAAATCTTTTTCTCTTATTGAGGTAGTATTTTGTTATATTTGGAAGAAGATGCAGGAGAGGTGTATAGAAACATAATATAAAAGGGAACTATCGCAAAATGACTTTTACAATGTAAAGAAGAACACAGTTAACACTTTACATTGCTGCCACTGGATGATAGGTAATAGCTGCCTCTTGAAGAAAATCGATTGTTACCGTCCATTCCCCCGACATAGGTTTCATTTTATCAGAACTTAACAGGAGAGAGTGAGAAACACGCAACGCAACTTCCTAAAAGAGGAAACCAAAAAACACAAAAAGGAGAGAAAGGAAATTAGTGAAGAATGAAAGAGCACCAAGATAGGAAAAGGTATAAGGATTAACATAAAGAATAATCACAGGAAATGAACACAAGTTAGTACCATTACAGTATACAAGCACAATATTGTGGTATCATCTTTATTATACTTATATAGCTAGCGAAATTAACAATCTTGTTTTTGCGGTATATGTTTATCGATTATGCAAAGAGAGGTTATGGCTTTTTAAATAATTTATTTTAAAAACTGTTGAGGTTAACAATCCATAGTAAAACAAGTGATGGTTCACAGGTTGGGCCATACTGATTTAGCTGATCAACCATTTTGAGAGTAAGCTCCCTAATGGAAGTAAAATAGCTTTATAGTGCTGCGGGGGGGGGGCTTGTGATTCTAGTTTCAAGATTTGTCCATGTGACCGTTCTTAATGTTTCTCTTTTTAGCCGGTACACTTGTACAGATAAGACCATATGATGCACACCTAAAGCAAGGATTGTTAATTTTTTTTTTTTTTGAGATGGTNACTTTTAATATATGTTTGCTTAGCTAGTTTAAGTTGATAATGTTTAATAAAAGCTGATAGTGCTCAACACAAGTAAGGTCAACAGTTGGAACTTTACTTATAATGTACTCCAAATTTCCATTACCTCACCTACTTTTACACATTGTAAGGGATTTGAGTACAATACATTAGTGTCTAAAGTGTTATTTCTCAACTTGACCATTTCTGAAGTCTACTGTATTCAAGCTAATCACTTTAAAAAAAAACTAGACATGAATCTTTTGAAAACTATTGACATTATGTGTAAGTAGTCGGTAGCATTTATATAAATTGTTTAGTGTAGAAAAATTCTGAGGACACTTACTATGAATTCATTAATTGCTTTGGTGTTAAAATAACAAATTATCTTTATAAATATAAATTCTCATGATATTCTTAGTGCCAGAGAACTGAACCAACACTGTGTCGTCCCTAACCTATATAGTTAATTTTTCTTTGGACAGGTGTTTTGGAAGAAGCCAGGTTTTTTGGTATTGAGTCCTTAGTTCCTCAGCTGGAGACCATAATTCAGAGTGTCCAAAGGTCTCGGGACATTGTTCCGCTAGCCAGGAGGGACGTCATCAATGCCCTCATCCTTACCCCTTACACAGCTGAGCTCCGCTTCCAAGGAGTCAATCTGGCAGGGTCAGATCTGTCTCGCCTCGACCTACGTTACATCAATTTCAAGGTATGTGCTAGTATACAATCAATATTTTAAATTACCTACACTGAAACAATTCACAATTCTTCAATTGAAGGCAGATAACGGTTTTATATACCTAAGCATATGATGTAGGCTATTCTTAATGTATGTGATATAAGCCACTGAGACCACAAATTACAAACTAATGTTGGGTAGCCACTCATAACACAACCAACCGTTAGTGCCAGAAACTCAAATATTTGACTAACAGATGTGACTCAAATATAAATACTACACTTTTACATACTATCTGGGATCAAACCTGTATACCTGTGATGTGGGGGAAGAGGGGGACATGTCATAGTCCCAACTTGCGAGGAGGACTAATTAATAGAAAGTACCATTTATAAAATTGGTTGAAATATGGTCATAATAACATTTATATTAAAGCAGTTTTTTTTTGTTTTTTTTTAACTTATCAAGACCTAACTAGTGTTGAAAACGATAACAACCACCTTCATCTTGCTCCTAACATCTCCACTAATCTTGTTCATTGCTCTGAACGAGTGGTTTAACAATCTACTAAAAATTGTATAAGTATACTTTATAAATAAACATCAGTGCTGAATTGTATAGCAATAGAAAAAATCTCTTAAAATGCTGGTAGTAGTGAGTTAAATTAGGACGTCTGTTTCTTGAGCCACAAATCAAGTCTGCTACTACCCCTTTAAACTTACCCTCATCCTCTTTCTTCGTTTTGGATAGTTGGTCCCTGAACTAACATTAAAGTGTAAAAAAAACTTTCTTTTACAGCAGAGTGATTTTTGTTCTTTCATTAATATTGTTTAAATATTTACAGTCTCTACCTTTATATTGTGGATATTTTAATTAATGCTATGTGTACAGTACGCCTGCCTGCACGGTTGCCGTATGGTGGGGGCTAACCTGAGCTGGTGTTGTCTGGAGCGTGCGGACCTGTCCCATGTTGTACTGGAAGGAGCTCAGCTCCTTGGAGTCAAGATGCTTTGTGCTAACCTGGAGGGGGCAAATCTTAGGGGCTGTAACTTTGAAGATCCAGCAGGAAGTAGGGCTAATATGGAAGGTGATTCATAAACACTTCTTAATTTTAGAAGAATGCAAGCTTACATCTCCTTTAAGCTGACTGCATTGTTGTAGTTGGTATTAAGTTTTATTATTTTATATTCAGCTAAACCTAGTTAAAATATCAGGGAAACAATTCAATTAACAAATTTACAGAGTCATTATCATCATCAACTGTTTTATGCCTGTGGCCAGGTCAGTTTGGTAAAATGGCTCCATCTTCCTCTATCTTTCCACCATTTTTTCTCCTTCAATTTCTTCCATTCCTCTCTTCTAACTTGAACACTTTCTTGGCCTTCCCTGCAGTATTTTGCCTACATACTTCATTTCCAATGTTTTCTTTGATATCCTCTCTTTTTCCATCCTCATTACATGCTTATACAATCTCAATCTTGCTTCCTCTACTATCTCATGTATCCCCACTCCTTCCCGGATAACTTCATTCCTAATCTTGTTTCTCCTCTTAGCAGCTGACATGCTCCTCACAAACTTCATTCCCATGATCTACACTTTCCTAGTCTCTTTTACATCCTCAGAGTAGTGAGCCTTCATGTTCATTCTGTAAATATGTAATGTGAATGATATTATATATGTGGTATTGAGATCTTTCAACACTTAAAATTCTTATAATTCAGATCCCTCAAATTCTATGGTATTTAATATATTCTATTCATAAATATCTCAAATACAATCATGAAGGCCATTAATTGAAATCACAATTATTTTAAGCAAATGATAAAAGTAATTTTATGGACATGTGTAGTGGGAAAATAAAATCTAAAAAAAAAGACTAAATAATCAAATTGTATTAAAATAATTAATTAAAAGCACATCAACCCTTAAAAAACCTTTTTTAAGTTCACTTTTAAATAGTCTAATTTTTACTAAAATTTTACATTTTAAAGAATCGAGGTTTTGAATTTGGATTAAAGATTTGAAAGAAAATTTAAGAGACTGATTAAAGAAATATCTACAAGTCAACCCATCTCTAATTTTTAGTTTGTTGATACCTATTTTGTGTTTTTATGGAAACATATTTTCTTATTGAGGAATGTTGAGCCTTTTATCATTTGATTTCCAGGTGTAAATTTGAAGGGGGCTAACCTTGAAGGAAGCAACATGGCCGGAGTGAACCTCCGAGTGGCGACCTTGAAGAATGCCAACCTCCAGAACTGTGATCTTCGGGCAGCTGTTCTGGCGGGAGCCGATCTCGAGGTATGTGTTAAACAACTATGCAAACTTTTAAACCTTCTGGCAGTTATAGTTAGAATCCAATAATTATCGTGCCAGAGAGACTGATGCTTGCATGGGCTATCTACAGGTGCTCGGAGAGGGGGGGGGGGTAAGAACTGGTATGCCTCCGTTAAACTACTTTCACTATAAGTAGTACACATGGCTAGGCCGAAAGCCACGTCACGAGCTTGCTCGAGGCGGAAGCCTAGAAATGGGTTGGACTCTGTAGGGCAGGGAATTTAAACGCAGACGACTGATGGCATTGGCAGTGTGGTGGGGTCCAAGCTCCTGGAGTTCTGGGCCTTCGGGCCTTGCCATTTGGGCAATAAGCCGTTTTTGAGTTCCGGTGCTAATCTGGACGGTTAGTAGGGCATGGGCTAGAACATGGGCTCCTTCACTCATACGCACGAGTAGTGGGAGATTACTTTCCTACGCACAATGGGTGTAATCCCATTCCCCTACACACGGGAAAGAGTGGAGATTGCAAGGTCGCTTCTGTGAGAAAAGGAATTGCTTCAGCTACCACCCTGGACAGGTGGGAGGCACGAGCCCCCGGTGCCGGTCCAACCAGCGAGTGACTGGAAGGGGGGAGAAGTTAATTCTCACCTCTCTGCGTATCTGGTCTGAACCGAATCATCCCACCCTTTTGGGTGTGGGGGTTGGAGCTTTACCTAGAAACTGCCCTGGGCCACAATGTCCAGAGGTGTGTGGCGTACCATATCATGTTAAAGTCAAATCCAATAATATACGCCTAAGCTCTTTTTTTCTTTAATAAATGTAAATCGCTGATGTAATGGTATTAGCAGGTATTAATGCCTCAGCAAAAAGGGAGGTGAAAAGAGAAGAAACACACTTTGAAAAAAAAAACTCCATTTAGAATTAGCAAAAACTTTGGAAAAACACTGATAAAATGTCGCAAGGTCAGATCAAATTTTAGTCTACCACAGTGTTTAAACAGTTTTTTCCCAATTCAAAATGGAGCAGATCAGTGTTTTTCTTCTCTTTTTCCTTTGTTTTTCTCTTTGTTGAAAAGACTAAGGCTTAAATATAACAGGGTGTCTACTGGGTCACGAAAGTCATGAAAAAGTCACTAAATGAAAAAAAAAGGTCACGAAAAAGGTACGAATTTTTAATATTTTGGTCATAAAGTCACGAAAATAATTTTAGTTTGAATTTACCGCACATCGTAACAATGCGAATGCTTCATAGATAGCGTTCGCTATCCACTACACGTGATGGCACGCGCCAGTAGGAAGTTGCCTGATTGTTTCGTTTGTGATTCCAATGACAAGGTTAACTTTCGCCATCTTGTATTAAGTATTAATTTGGCGTGCTACTTTTCTCGTGGGGTGTGTGAGTCTACAAATAATGGTTTTCGAGGGAATGAATTGGAATTCAGGTTTTTTTTAGATGATAGAGGAAAATACCAGGACATTTTTTACAGAAACCAGGTGTTCATCTGTGTTGTGGATCTGGATTAAGATGTTGGTGGCAATTATCAATTTTTTACCCTTTCAGTGATTCGACTGCAATTTGAAGGCGGTGTAAAATGTATATTATAATTTCAAATTAACGTTGGCAGCAAATAGCAATAAGTTTTCAGTGTGAAATATGGCGTATTTTTTTATAAAATATAAAATAATATTATTAGTGTTAATAATATTTTTTTATATAATATAAAATAATATTATTAGTGTTAATAGTATTTTTTTATATAATATAAAATAATATTATTAGTGTTAATATTTAATCCTTGCTGTGATTCATTTAATTTTAAAGACCATTCATTCAAAACAGTTGAAATTTACCAATTTTTAAAATAATTTTCGTTTTCTAATGGGCACATAAAATATTAAACCTAAATTATTTTTTAATCGTGTGTTGCGAAAAAAAATCCATAACTTTTTTGGGGGGGCATTCAAAGATTTATGTCTGAAGTTTAGGCCTATCTGTTAAAAGATGCCTGGTAAATGTTCGTTCAAAGAGTTTTGGCTGACTGTTGAAGAAAATAAATACTCAAAGGGGTTGCGCCCTGTTGAATATGACCAGTATAAGGCTTATTGTACAATTTATAAATCGAAATTTGATATAAGCCACAGTGGGTTGAATGGAGTGAAAATTCATGGAAAAGTTAAGAAGCATTTGGAACTAGCCTCTGCCCTACTCCAAGGTGTTTTTTTATTATAATATCTAGGCCTGATGTACAATTTAATGTTCGACCGTTTACCGAAGGAATTTTTTTTGCACCCGTCTTACTGACTGTTTGGGCTATACGCCCCCAAAGGTACTTTGTGGTCCAAAAAGTCACGAATTTTTGTTCCTTTAACTGAGTTGACACCTTGTATAAACACTTTGTGTTTAAATGTGTGTGTGGCATTTTTTACTATAAAAGCCATAATAAAGGAAAGCGATGTCACCTTAGTTCATTAGATTCTTCTCACTCCCCCCCCAAGTGGGCTTCAGTCACTTTAGTTTACCCTTATGTATTTTTATTGATTTCCATTACTGTATAGGTGTTTAGCCACAGGGCCTCGTCATTGTTAGACATAAGGGCAAATATCTCTTTGTAGCTTTAGTACACTTTAAATTAGTTTTCTTGTCCCTACTTTTATCCAGCTTTAATAAAAATAAATCACAAAATGTCAAATTGAGTGCCCTAACTCATCACATTGGTAGGTAGCCAACTAAATAAATCTTGAAGCTCATTTTTTAATACACTTTTATTTTTTCTTGTAGAACTGTGACTTGTCAGGTAGCGATCTTCATGAAGCTAATCTGCGAGGGGCGAACCTCAAGGATGCTGCATTTGAATTGATGCTCACTCCGCTGCACATGTCACAAACTATACGCTAATAAAATACCCAGTACCCAACCCCAATTATGTTATCTCCTCCTAAGATACTTATTAGTGGGTTTATTTGCTACTGTGTCTCCAGTGTGTTGTATATATTCAGAGCTGTTAACGATGGATGATAAATACACTCAACTAGCTTGTTCTTTAATTACTGGAGGGGAAAGTTGCTGATCACTATACAATGTAACATGCATTTTTGATTATCCATTATCATTTAAATGTTCATTTTTACTAAATGTTTCATAAGAAAACAAGGCCAAAATAAATTAAAATTATATGTGAGTTTAATGTGCATAAACAAGCAATTAAATTTAATGCAAAACACATCTATATTATATTATAGGCACATATGACTGATTAAAATTATAGTCGTACACGCACATTCTATTTATTTTTTATTAAAAAGAAAAATACATATTTTGTTGGCAAGTTTTCATTATTTTGTAAAAATGTATACCTTTTGGCTAGTATTTAAAAAAATATGTTTTTCAATGTTAGTATTGGAGACTGTTACCCAACATCATCCATCTTAAAGCAAACTATTAATTTTGTTGTTTAGTGTAAAAAAACTTTTTTTTTAAGTTTTTCCTTTAATATC
Organism: Timema poppense; assembly: GCA_902141375.1. Lineage (NCBI taxonomy): Eukaryota > Metazoa > Arthropoda > Insecta > Phasmatodea > Timematidae > Timema > Timema poppense. The sequence goes on from CABFOV010002478.1 coordinate 61,824, forward strand.
TTACACTACTGTAATCAACCAATAGTTTGACAGTTTTTTATTTATTTTATTCTTTAATATATGTATTTTAATAAATCAATTATTATTTTTTATTTAATTTACTTAGTCTGCTATGTCATAGAACCAATTAATATTTAATTCAATGTAAAATAAGACCTTTTATTTTCAGTTAAGATTGTGCCTATATAATAAGGCCATGTATGTAAAAAATATGCTAGTAGCAATGTTTAGTACTTATAAATAAGTGGTTCAAGTAGACATTTTTCACTTCGAATCGAGTCTGAATGAAAACTTGAGTTCATTTTGAATTCGAGTAATATAGAGAAATATTTCAAGTTGAGTTTTTTTAATAGGTCTATATGCATGTATCTTAAGTACAAACATAGATTTTTTTTAAGAATAAAACTTTTTGGCAAAAAGTTTCCAAAAAATTCAGATTTTCAAATGAATTTAATATATTTTAAGTAAAAAAAATCCCCCAAATCAGACAAATGAAATATTGAGGGACTTTATTTGCAATGAAATAATATCTTTAAATAGAATCCAATTAATTTGAGCTAAAATCGAAAATTCCAAGCACTCAAATTTTTTGAGCATTGTAAAAATCTTTCGACTCAAGTTTGAACAACTATAACCTAGTTTGAACTTAAATTTTTTTAAGAACTTGCACACCCCTTCTTATGATTCCGTGAATGATAAAATATATTTAAAATTTGAGAGGAAAAAACAAATTGAGGTTTGGCCAATTAGCTATTAATAAGCTAATAATAAACCTTAATTTTCAAATTTTGAACCATTATGCAACTTATTGCCCAGATTATTTATAGGACAAACGTAACTATAACCCATACCATTAATTTAACAGTTAGCTGAATAATATATTAATGTTATAATAAATGTATTATTGCAATAAAAAAAAAGTTGGTATTTAATCACGAGGATAAACCTGACCATGGCCTCACTACACCACTGGGGTAGACACTGGTTAAAATAGAAATTAAATCAATAGCTCAGCTGGTGATCATATTTGTTACGTTTTCAAATGTTATATGAGTAATTAATACTTATTACAACATAAGGAAGGTAGTGTGATGGCTCATTCAGCACTTACCATGAATATAGGGTTCAAATCCAGGGCCATATTTAGGGGTGTGCAAACAATGCAGCCACACAGGGCCCCACACTTGTAATTGGGGGGAGATTTTTGCTTGAGGGCTCTTATGGAAGGTTCCTTTTATAGGCAATCTAGCAAATATTGTCAGTGTGTAAAAACAAATAAAAACATGATCATATGGTTTGGTTTATTGAACAAGTGACGTGAGTTCTTAGTTTTAACTCCACTGATTTGAATTTGTTTTTCTTTCTTTTGTGTATATGTATCATGATTACTTTTGAACACATTAACAAATTTAATTAAAACCTGGCATAGTTGTTCTTTATAACTTTATACAGATCAAGATTTTTGGGGAAGAAATTCCAATGTAGTGTTGGGGAGAAATCAACCCTTATATGTAAAAATTTGGCTCTTAACATTAATTACATGTGGTACCTATTAGGGCATTTTCTGATACCTTATTTGGCTGAACATGCGCATACTGGTGCAAACTACTGTAGTAACGTTTAAATAAAAAATTGGGGTTGAGGTAGATAACGAAGTTTATCCAAGACCCTATGTCGGCCAAGGGCGGCCCTGTTCAAATCTTTGATGAAATATTAAGGCAGAGCCATTGTTCTTTAAATCGAGAAATCCTAAATGCTAGGAACAAATCAATCTATGTAGAGAGTGTCTAGAGGTGATGTATAGTTACCAATGTTCATCCTTAATCATTTAAACATAAAATTATTGAAATATATAATATATAATATGCCTATTTAAAATAAATGTTGAAAATTACTCTGTTTTTAAGCTTTTAAATATTTTTTATGCAATACATTGTTATGAAATGGGTAAAGACAGGTGACTTAAGAGTCACCTATTCTAAGTTACAAATTTTATTTAAAATTTGATTAAAACATTCATGCTTAAGATTTAAATAAAATGTTGTGTAAATAGTAAATATTAATGCAATATGTACACTGTTTAGTTTTGGATGTGCATTATAGTGTATTTTCATTATTTTAAAAATATAGTATAATAGTCATTTTTAAATACTATGTTTCAATTAAATAAATATAATTTAAGTTTAATCCCAGTAAACAAACATTAATTTTCTTACAACTCATCACTTTGTATTAAGATTTAACTAGACATTTGGCAGTGAGTATAATTTATATGATGAAATGGGCAACAGTGGAATAAACGGTTTACACCTAAATAAATTATCAGGATTGGTTCAAACACAGCAAACTGGGTTGTAAAGTCTAAGTCGTTGAGTCTAAATCAATTTTTGGCGGAGTCGAAGTCGGTAAAAATGTCCAGACTCTGGCTTCAAAATGAAAATTTACAGTACATGGTAAATATATCATTTTAATTAACTTTGTGGTCTCTCTGTAATTTATATCACTCCTTGCTCCCATCCTTAGCCTCACAAGGGTCATATGGTAAAAATAAATTTTAAATACATATATTTAACTGTTTACCCATTTTTGATGACATACAATAAATATTTTACTATAAGAAAAATAAACTAATCATTCCAGTGACATGTAATAAAAATATCATACTATAAGAAAAATAGATTAACCATTTTAGTTGTCTTTGGGATAAGTAAGGGGCCTAACTTGTTTCTTTCACCAGAAATTATCTTGGACTACACACACCTCTTTGTCAAATGGCAGCATTCTAAAGTTTGTACTTTGTTCTTCTTTTCATTTTAAAAGCCATATTGTGTTTGCTCTTTTCATATGTTCCTATTCACCTTTCATGTGACTTCTTCAAATATAAACATTTCACTACTATCTGATTCACTCCCACTAGTAATATTACTGCCATCCAAAATATTATGAATATTCCTGTCAATCAAAACACCATGGACTTGGTCCACCAATATGAAACAACCGAGAGCTGAGACAAGAACATTTCCAAAATATCACATTTCAAAGAGTTAAGATCTGGTTATGAAGTTAAAGAATTAGCTGTAAACAGACTTATCTTTGCCATCTACTGGTCAGTGCTTAAACTTGATACAGAAGCTTGTAAATGCATTACAAATTACCCTTAAGACTGATTATGTCACACACGCTATGGTATGAAGAGGAAATGCATTACAAATTACTGTATGACTGATTATGTCGCTCAAGCTATGGCATGAAGAGGAAATGCATTACAAATTACTGTATGACTGATGATGTCGCTCACGCTATGGCATGAAGAGGAAATGCATTACAAATTACTGTATGACTGATGATGTCGCTCACGCTTTGGCATGAAGAGGAAATGCATTACAAATTACTGTATGACTGATGATGTCGCTCACACTATGGCATGAAGAGGAAATGCATTACAAATTACTGTATGACTGATGTTGCTCACGCTTTGGCATGAAGAGGAAATGCATTACAAATTACTGTATGACTGATGATGTCGCTCACGCTATGGCATGAAGAGGAAATGCATTACAAATTACTGTATGACTGATGATGGCGCTCACGCTATGGCATGAAGAGGAAATGCTTTACAAATTACTGTATGACTGATAATGTCGCTCATACTATGGTATGCAGAGGAAATGCATTACAAATTACTGTATGACTGCTATGGCATGCTTCACAAGCGGACAACTAGTCACATTGTACAAGTTATAGGGGTAATTTGGAAGGCAACATATACTCATATTCTTTTATTAATATTTTGTGAAGAACTGTTGTGAGCCATAGATCCACGGTTGTGTCCCGTGCGTTGTTTCTTTGTCCTGTATTCTATATCACTGATAGGCTAAGCCTAGTCCACATATTGGGGAGGTTTATTTATAGCGACTTAAAACTATTTTATTAGCATCATGCAAATTAAAGTTTTCCTAGAAATTTGACCTACAGACTTTCAGAAATGCAGTAGCGGGGTAGCAACTTGAGACTAACATCTGACTAATGAATGCAAAGCTATGAAAATATTCAGATATCCTCTCTAACCCAGCTACACATGGAGTTGCATTTTAACATTGTAATTATTGAAATATATAAACAAATTTGAATTAAATGATCCATTTATTCTCAACGAGCTGATAAATTCATATCACAGTACTTTCATTACAGGTGTTTTATTTTATTGCTAACATCCCTAGATTAAGATTAGTCAAGGTATATCTACATGTCTCTGGAAATATTAGGTTAGAAATAACTTTTACGTGTAGTATGATATGTAAAACTAAATTAAAGTTATTTTTGATACACAATATTATTTATTATGTAACAAAATATTATTATATAAATATTTATAATTGCTATATATAATTATAAACTATTGATTGGTGCAATTTGAAATTTTTGGCATTTTAATAGGATATCCTATACAATGTTACATTAGTTTAAGGAAAGTTTATTTTATATTATTATATCTTTTAACTTGGTTTATTTGTAGGGGTCTACAAGGACATTCATTTTCGAGCAGAACTTTTAATAGATACTTGGTATTGATCATGAAATATTTAGAGGCCTGTTATTTTGGAGCTTCATATATAAAACTATTTCAATTGTATGCCTCACTCTCCCTACTAGGTAATTGTGAATTGTGTAGTTGGAATGAAAAAAATTACTAGAATTGAATAGTATAAAACTTCACTTTAAAAAATATATATTTATATATAGAGAGAATATTTTTCCAATAAAAGCAGCACTGGCGGCGTTCCCACTCCACTACACCCCTGATTATAACTATTATAGAGGAGAGAGAGAGATATGAAGAAGGTATATAAAGACATTTGTTTGTAGGACCTATGTCACCCACAGCTTAGTGTGAGACTGTATTATGTAAAACTTAAAAATACTGTTTTAACCTTTTTCTCTGATAGTCCAAGTAAATATTAGTACTCCAGATACAAGGGAAACAGAAAGGTTGTTTGTATAAGAAATATTAACACCAACCCTATTCTCTTAAATATTGTTTTAAAATCGTAACTAAGAAATATCAAATTGAATCATTAATTTTTCGGTGACTTTCATAAGTTAATTTAAAAATTAATCTATTTTTTTCAATTTAAATAGTCAACTCTAGTTTAGTTTAGTTCTTTTATATATATATATATATATATATAATTTTTTTTTCTTTTTTCTTAACTCGAGCTTGGCTTGGCTTGATTCTATACACGGAAGCTTTTTGAGAAACTCTTGAGCTTTACTCAAATGAAAAAATCTTAAAACTTGTAGACCTCTAATTATTTTATTTTTATCATTTATTTTTATTCATTTAATAAACTTGAATCTGATTCTAGTGCCAATATGTGAAAAGGTAAGTAAAATGGAACATAGGACTTGATACTTAAAAAATAATCCTCTATGGTTAAAAGATGTGTCCCATTTAAGTGTGCTCCAGACCATTGTCATTATATTGATTAAGAATAGTTAAAAACAATAAAAAATTCTGACAAAATAAGTTTTTGAATATGTTTTTAACAAGGTCTAACTATTAATACCGCCCCCCCCCCCCTTTTTTTT
>CABFOV010002478.1:67425-84619 GCA_902141375.1 Timema poppense
CCCCCCCCCTTTTTTTTAAGGAAAGTTTTTGTCACGTTCTAGACATTCATGATATTAATAAATCATCAATTTTTGTGTGGAAAATTTGTCTCTCCTAAAATAACTTATAGCTGCAATGTTATCAAACTTCTTTCTAGTAACGAGATTTAAAATTACTGGTACTTTTAAAAATTACTATTACAACAGTTTTTTAAAAGTTCCTTTCACAAGTATCTCTAAGTTTTATTGTATTTTCTCTTTCATTGCTTCATAATAATTATAAACTTATTATCTGGATAAAAGGTTGCCTGTGTATCTTTTTAAGGTCATGGGTCTTTAGTACTTTTAATTTCATTAAGGATACCTAAATTTTATTACCCCCTCCCCTCTTTTTATTTACAATATTTTATGTATGGATGAAGGATTGTAACAAATAATAGGGATGTTGAAAAACCATTTTGTCATTTTGTGTCCACCCCTTTTATTGGTTACCAGCCCTCTTTCCTGTACCTTCTTCCATGTTAACAATTTATTAATACCACTTTTCACTTTTTGAGGTAATTTGTAATAAGGTACAAGAGAGGAGTATAGAAAACATAAAGAAAGAGAACCAACACAATATGGCTTTCACGATGTAAAGAACACAGTTCACACTTTACATTGCTGCCACTGAAAAAAAAGGTATTGCCTGCTACTTTGAGAAACTAGATTGTCACCGCCCAATCCCCCGACCTAGGTTTCATTCTATCGGAACTCTTCAGGGAGGAGTGGGAAACGTGCAACACAACTTCCCAATGCAGTTTTTATATATAAGTATTCTACAGTATCAGTGTACTGTGTGAGTGTATATATAATTAGTGTGTATATGATATGTATATATATATAATTAGTGTAGGTACCACAATATCAAATATACTCCCCTTCCTCCTTTTTTTGAACCTGGTTGAGAATTAGGTTTGTATGCAAGAACAACATTTAAGGAAAAAAACATATATATTTTTAAATTCAATATTTAGATCTTGTTTTCTTAAAATAGTTAGTCCTTAGTAGGCAGCACACTGATACTGTAGAATACTAATTAAAAATGTACCCATTTTTGTAGTATCTAGTTATCACTTTATATGTGACTTATATCCATACAATTGGATATGTTATCTATCATACTTCTGATAAGATAAGTCAATAGTTTTAGATCAGATATGATTAGTTGTGATAAAACTCTCCATTCTGTGTTTCCAAACAGCCGTCTTCAAAGACTTTTTACCTATACTTTGACTTTCTTTCAATGGTGTATAAATTGTGGTATAGTATAGGCTAGCTGCTACATTTTTTTTTTTTTTAATATAATGATATAGTTTGTCCAGTATTTATTTTAAGTGTGACTATTATTATGCTAATAATAAGTTGTTAAAACTTTACCAATGTTTTTGACATTTGAAGCTCACTTCGAAATATTAAACAACAACAAAATTATTCCAAAAGTTTTAGTTAGGATTCAAATTTCAGTATAAAAATTAACTTTTATTTATGGGTATTGGATTGAACATTTTTTGACATTTAATTTCCCATGTTTTATAAGATTCATTGTAGATTTATCCAAGTTTAGTTTTACAACAATAATATTAAATATATTAATACAAAGTTAAATGTACACATTTTAAGGAATGTTTACACACACATCAAAATAATTTTCACGGCACATTAGGTAATGCTTTTGATGAAGATTGGTCCCAAAAAATGATTGTAATAGTTTGTGTTTAGAGTGTGAACTTTTGAAACTTCTTTGATGTGGCAAGAAGTCCTTGCTCTTCTACCCTCCACCTAATGATTTTTGAATTCCATCATTTGGTGAATCTTTTCGTTTCATCTACATCAGAAGATAGTAATAATAACTTATTTTAACTTTTTTTTAAATGTCAATGCTAATTATTCATTTTAACCTAAATTAATTCCAGGACAAACACAGCAATTAGACTACATGTCTTTAAATGACCATAAAGTGAATAAACAATCTCTCAAAAGGTAATTTACCCACCGAAACAATGGCAACCACCAAACGAGAATATATCTTCATGACAGTGCTACTGTCATGTGCTTCGATGGTTCTTCTGGTGACATCACTTTCGACCACTTCGTGGGTCACTGCCAACATGGTTCAGACCAACGAAATCACTTCTTCAACACTAAGTCACATCAACTATGGATTATTTGAGGGATCTATTTCAAGATATGTCGCTATCAATAACCCATTAACCTTCTCCCTCACCAGTGAGTCTCTAATAAATTAAACTAAACATAATGTGAGATATCTTAAGGTGGAATGAAAAGAAACACGTGTTAAGGCTAATGCTTTTTTTAGTTTTCATGACAAAAATATTTTTTTGGCCCAAAGAAATCAAGTATTTCTTCAATAGATACATTTAATTTAATTTTATACACATAATCATCTCAAAAGTTCTTTAATATCTGTCATGGGCATCACAGATTTTGACCTTTTCTCTTTGTTTAAAAAGTTTCTGGTCAAATACGACATGACAAATATTTAATAACCTATGTTTTAATATATATAAAATAAATTGTAACCGTTAAAGTAATATTTATTAATTTTATTTTATATATAGTAGACTTGCCACAAAAATTCTATATTTCTTGAACCCGAATCTGAATCTTACAGTTTATTTCGAATCTCAAATTCAAATTTGAATCCTTGAATCTTTAAAAGTGTATAATTATAGTGTAGTAAAAATATTTAAAATTCAATCTAAAAAAAGTTGTTAAAGCATTGGTATCACCAACAAATGCTCGTACTTGGATGCATCTTGTGTTCTGTTGAAGACAACACGCTATGAACCAAACACAAATATCTTCCCTAGCAAAATACAATAACATTTTTCAAGTTGAAATTAATATTGTCTAAGACGTTCACTTTGACAACTTAATAAATTTTTCTTCTTTAAAATCTAGTCAATATTTTAATATTTACAATTTGATTTGAGTTTTTGATTACATTTCATAACATTACACAAGTTTTGATTTTTAAATAGGTACTTACTCATTAAAAACGTAAATAAAAGTAAGTACACCAGACTAATTTAAAATTATTCTAGTCCTTAAATGGCACAACGATTGAAAAAGTTTTGCCAACCCTGACATAGGTGGTCGAACTTCCTTGTCAATATAAGTAAAATGAAGAGCAGGTTTTAGTGCTTTTGATCCCTAGAACACTGCTATGGGGGTATGTTGATCCGTGTAGGGTAATCATATTGTGTATTTGTTCCAGTCACATGTGTGATGGATTTGGGCGTATGTGCAGTAAGTTGTATGCAGAATGCGGATGATCGCAAAGCGGAAGTAAGGACACTTTACAATACAGGGACATATGATGAAAGTGCTATGCTGAGAGGGTGTCAGGGTGGTTCGTCCCTCACTCCTGATGGTAAACAAGGTATGTGAAATGTAGAGTCAGAAATGCTACAGGCAACAAGGTAGTTTTTGTTTTGAAGGAAAGGGCTTCTCAGATTAATATTTAAAAGTAGGATTATCAACTGAAACTTGTGAATGATTGTTAGAACAAGTGAGACTTGATTTGATTGTGCTAGTAAATTGTTTCTTTCCATTCACTTCCAAACTTGCCCTTTCAAGCCAATACACAAACATTCACCCAATACCATATTTTGTGTGTGGATGGTCATATGGATGATGAAGGGTAGGATTTCTAATACAGTCCCATCAAAACCGGCAATAACCCACGATCCGCCACTGATGTTTATCAGAATCCCTTAGATAGTAGTAATGTCCAAATTGATTTTGAATGCAAATCTTATAGTCAAATCCTGATTGTATTCACATATCTGAAATCATATTGTAATAACAAAAAATCTGTTAATATAGATAGATACCTGCATAACCATAATCATTCCTCATTAGAGCTTACTTCTAAGTGCTCATTGGATTATTTATAATTCCTTGGAAAATAAATACATCCTACTCTCACTAATGTCTTAGAAAAGGAAAAATATATTTCAAAATAAAATTAAGTTAAAAAAATAAAGATATAAAATGTAGAACCTTTATGAACCTAAATTGTATCTCAATTCTAATTCTGGTTCTTAAGCTTTATTTTTAGGGCTATGTTATGGTTCTTTAAAAATAACTGCTAGTTTTGATTATAATTTTTTGTTCCCGTTCAACTTATTGCTTATAGCTAAGCTAAGGAAAGTTAATGTTGATATGTTTGCAGGGTGTTTTAACTAGCAATATTTATCTTTAAAAGCTCATATGTAACCAAAGTAACTTATGTCATTCTGGATGGTAAACTATGCATTTATTAAAACAAAATAACTAAATATATTTGCAATAGGTTTTTTAAAAATAATTTTGTAATCTACTTGCAATGATTTTATTTAGATGAAATGGCAAATATAAATAATTAAATGGTGATTATCCTTCTGTAATTATCAGTATTTATTAATCTAGTAGGAACCCTGGAACATAAGTGAAAATAACTTTCCGGCAAAATTAGTAAGCCCTTTTGTTCTAGCTCATAGAAATTCTCGTGTGCTGATATAATTAGTCAGTTCAGAAAGTTCATGTTAGATACCTCAAATAAATGAAGAAAAAAAATTCAAATTTTGCTGAAACAATTTTCATATATTTATACATCCAATATCAACTGCAAAAAAGTTTATATTTTCTAAAAGTTTCTTCCCACAAGAATCCTACTTTGTATAAATTACTTCTCCATACGCCAAAATCTAATCGTCATTTGATTTATTAAGTGTGCACATTTTCTCTATCAAAAAGTGTTAAAAACATTGTATATAAGCAACAATCTAAACAAATCTATTATTATAAATTTACTTTAAATGTATTCCAGGCAATAACACATCAAACACTTCAGATAGGAGGTTTATTAATGCTGGCATTTGGGTTAGTAGCATCGTTTTCCTTGCGGTGGCATTGTTCATGTCGTTAGTCTCGGCTGGATTTGGAGTATATAATGCAGCTTTCAACCCCATTGAGACATACCTCGCAGTCCCCGGACTTTACATTTGGAATGGAATTGCAGGTAAAAGTCAGGATTCGTTTTCCTCATGCATTTTTCAGGTTAATTGCCAAGAGCTGTAATATAATACTAAGTTCCTAATAAACCATTTGTGATAGTTACTTATCTTAGTCTTTTTAAAAGACAAATTGCTACTTACAGCTCACTTTTAACATGAAGAGCCTTATATGAAAGCGAGTAAAGTTACTAGATCAGCTTTCATGTATTCATATATAAAGTCATGTTATCAGCAACTGTCTCTTTTGAGAGCTCTATCAATACCTATAAAATAATACTAAAAATATAATAAAATGTTATAAATGTTTGTCTAAAAAATATGTATTTTTTTAAAAAGCCCTTCCTACAAAAATTGTACCATAGCACCATTCAGTATTTAATATTAATGTCAATATGGATAAATTCAAGATAATCTTTGTGATATTTTATTTAATCTTCTTTACTACATACCATAATTATTGTTCCAACAAGTAAACTGATGACAACTGAGCTATTGTTATCTTCACCATTCTTTACTGATTATTTTAGCTTGATTCTTAGAAAGAAATGTGATGTGTGTGTGATTGCACACCATGGGCACATGCTTATTCCTTTCTTGAGATAAGAAAGAAACAATTTAGAGGGATTTCCTGCATATGTATGGAGTGATAGTGGGAAACTATTAAAGAAAAAAAACACATTAAGTACACGTGGCCAGGATTTGAAACCTGACCTCTCTCTCTCACGTGTCAACTAGACTACAGTCCAATTTTCATAGGGAGACAGCTAGAAAAGTTTTTTTTATCATTGTGTCTTACTACCTGTTAGGTTCTACGCAAGCTAGAAAAGTTACTACTAGATCTACTTTCACATATTAATATGTTAAGTCATGTAATTTGTAGCTATCTCTTGTGAGATAGATCAGCAATATCTTTAAAATAACACCAATAGTACAGTAAAATGCTCTAAATGTTTAGTAAAGAAAAATTTTTTAATAAAAAAGGGGCTTTTTATGAAAATTGAACTGTAGTTGAATTTGACATTTAATTTATGTGTCCTTTAATGTGAGGGATTATGGAAATTTAGATTTAAACTCATCTCAATGGCATTCGATTAATAGATTTATTAAAAAGATAAATGTGTTAAAGCTCAACAACTCACTGAACCTTAGTCATACTTGATTCCACTTTCTGTATGATTTAATTGGGTAATTAAAACATAATGAATGAATGAGGAAAATTAGATTATCTTTAATATACAATTTTTAACCGAGTGGGATGCTAATTTTTTTCCAACTAAATTTTTGATATCTAAGTACCAGGTTGTTTTTATTTGTCTCTGAATAAGAGAAATGAATTAATGTACTCCGTAGAACAAATATTATTTAAAAGGATGAAATATACAAAAATTTTATTGTGCATGTTTCGTTCTAGCTTGTTCAAATCTTCTTGTTCTCTTCTTGTGGGGGGGACAATTTGCCAAAGTCTTAGTGGAGAATGTCGCATACACAGAGGTTATTGCTGGCGCCTTTAAGAACAATACATCAAGTCTGGGGTACTCTTACTGGTGAGTTTTTCAGATTTCAAGTCTTTAGCTGATTACAAATTTAGTCATTTACTTTACTAATAGATAGATATGAGTCAAGTCTACCTATTTTTTTCTTAAATTCGAATCTTCATTTTCTTACAAATCTCAAATCTGAATCTTTTGAACATGTAAAAGTAAGAGGATAACTCTCTCACATTGGTATTTTTTTTTCTTTCTTCGATTCCAATTTTGTTAACATAAAGCCTAATTGATATGAATTAATTGTTTGGGAGTCTGGTTACATTTATTCAATAACTATCATAGTTGAGTTTTAATAGCTGCTCAAACTCAGCTTGAATATTTTTACAAAACTTGAAAAATTTGACTTGGAATTTTCGATTTTTTTTCTCAAAAATTACTAGTTTGATTGATTTTATTCAATTTTAAGATATAATTTCATAGCAAATAGAGTCTCTCAATATTTCATTTTTGTTGGGTTAAAAAAAAATTATACAGTTAAATTATACTAAATTTATTTAAAAATTCAAATTTTTGTGATTATAAATTTTTTCACAAAAAAAAATATATTTGTATTTTATGGTTTATGCATGAATCTATTACAGAAATTCATCTTGAAATATTTCTTGCACTCTTTGTTAATCAAATTCATAAAAAAAACTCAATGTTTTCATTCAAACTCGATTCAAAGTGAAAAACGCCTACTTTCACACTCCTAATTTAAACCACTACTAAGCATCATAGTATTTCATTAAAAATAAATTTAGCAATGTGTTTTACTAGTACCTATTTGGGTTATACGCATATGTACTAATTACGTTAATGAGTTAGTGATAGTGAAGGTTGGATTCAGAGGAAGCATACCCGCATTTGCATGGAAGAAGAGAGAAAAAACAATTTTGGGAAAACCACCCTATGTAGATCCGACCAGGATATAAACCTCGATATCCCTGTCATAGGCAGATCATCATAGTAGTCATGAAAGAAATTCTAACTCAAAATTTGAAATAAAATATAAATATAAATTATTATTTTTAACTCTCTAATCTCAAATATCCTACAAGATTTGAAGATTCACAGGACCTGTCTTTAATCATGTGTTATTGTTGCCAGGTTGGTGTTTGTGGCGTTCATTTTACATGGAGTAAACATAGGACTCTTATTATTTAGGAAATATTTAATAGACCATGAGACTCCACCAGAAACACCAAAAATAGAAGATAATGATGGCCTCATCTTCATCTATTGAGTTGACAGAGACCCATTAGAATATTATCTTTTGTAACGACAGTCAATGTGATTAAATACCTTTATATTGACAGTGTTTTCCTTTATGACAGTTTTTATAGATAAATAAATGATAAAGTGACCCACTAGCCTGATTTAGTTAATTTTTGATGTCTCAACCCATTTTAGTCGGTAACGTTAAACTGAGTTAAGGGTCCCAGGTTTGATGCCCAGCATGGCCGAAAATGTATAATTGATGAAAATATGGGTTTACCCTTTCACATTGATAAATTAACGGCCGAGTACTGGATGCTGTGCCTGTCCTAGTCTTAAGATAGATTATAAGGCACATGAAGCTACGACAGGCCTAGCCAGCCGGTAGCGGAAACTACATGACTTGAATCAAACAGTGACCCAGGCCACAAGCTGGAAACAGTGAAGGATGTAAAGTAAAGATGTTTCAACCAACGCATTGTTTTCCTAGAACCCATTTGTGTATAAAAGGTTAATGTCATGTTCGTAGAGAAAATTATATGATTGTAGGGAAAATAATTTAAATGTGGTTATTTTTTATGAAGTATCAAAAAGTAAAAAAATAAACTTAAAAAATCCAGCTTTTATATTAAGTTTAATTTTTCTATGTCAAAAAATTGTTATAAGTATAATATAATCAAATTAAAATCTTACCATGTGGCAGTTTCCATCCCAATTTAATAAAATAAACAAATCATCAAAGCAAATAATACCTATCAATCAGTACTAAATTATGGTTCAGTGGCTGTCATGTAATTATTTGGTTACATTTACTACAACTGTGATCTCTTAGTGCTTAATTAAATTCATCAAATATGTATATACATTTTGTATGGTGTATGCCATTGGATTGGTGTAAAATGTTATTGAAAAAGTAAGATTGAGGTCATGATGTATGATAGGATAGGGTCTGGCAAAACAAGAAGTAAAATATTGAAATACCTGTTGTACTGTCCATAGTGCACAAAATTTTCTTTCAACCATTGCCCAATTTTCACAGAAAGGCTTGTTTGAAAAATACTAACATATTTTATTGTTGTCAAAATTGATAGTGTTCTAATATTTTTAATGCTATCTATAACTATTGATATTAATGATTTTGAAGTAAATAAGAAGTTGTTCTAGAATTGGGTAAAGAGAACCATACAAGGAGTGCAAATAAAGCCTAGGGCGTTCAGAATGAACATGGTGAGATGGTTTGGGATAAAAACCGTATAAGAGAGCTAGGGCGAGATTATTTTGAGCAATTTTGTTGAGTATTCCAGGCAAAGTTTTTGGGGGTATCTTAATTGAGAAAGTGTGTGGAAAAAACCGTGAACAAGCTTTGAGGTGTGCAATGTGGTTTCATGCCAGGTACATGGACCAGATATTTGCATAGCAACATCTGATTGAGAAATGTATGGCAGTAAGAAAGAAAGTGTATTGTGCATTTGTTGATCTGGAGAACGTGTACGATCAGGTGAATATGAGTATGTTATGGAATGTTCTGAGAGCATATGGTGTGGATGCATGGTTAGTGAATGCGTGTATGATGGAAATAAAGTGTGTGTTAGAGTGGGTAGAACTTTGAGCGAATGTTTTGACATTAGAAAGGGTGTTAAACAAGGTTGTATTATGTCTTCATGGTTGTTTAATGTATTAATGGGTAAGTGTATGAGGTATGCTTGTGAGGACGCAGTTGGTTTACAGATAGACAATGTGAATGTGAGAGTTCTGTTATATGCAGATGATGGCATATTAATGGCTGAAAGTGAAAATGACTTACAGAATAAATTAAATTGTTTGAATGTGGTGACAAGCAGATTGGATCTTCGTATAAATGTCTCCAAAACTATGGTGATAGTTTTTTATAAGGTTGGATTAGAAATGATTGTCAACTTAGTATAAATTGAAAACTTTTAGAACAAATGAAAGCTTTTGTGTATTTGAGCAGAATGTTCTATAAAAATGGAAGGATAAATGATGAAATTGACAAACAGGTGAATGCATCTGAAAGAATAGTTGAACATATGTGGACTATTGCAAATAATGAGATAGTACCAAAAGAGGCAAAGATGGCAGTATAAAAAAGTATGTTAACGCCAACATTGTTTTATGGATGTGAAGCATTGATTTGTCCCGAGTAACACAAGAATGAGGCTAATGCGGTTGGAATGAGATATCTAAGAAATGTATGTGAAAAAACTTGTATGTACAAAGTCAGTAATGAATAGTTGCTGAAGTAGTGCAAAATGAAATGGAATCCAATTGGTCAGTAGAAAAGAAGCATCTTGGGCATGTTGAGAGGATGAGTGTAAGTATAGACCAAGTGACGAAACAAATATATATAAAGGTAGAGTGTGTGGATCAAAAGGAAGAGGTGGTTCATGTAAGACATGGCTAAATGTTGTAGATGATTGAGTGAAAAAGAGAAATATTAATAGTTTTAAGAATAAAAGAGAACATATGACTTGGTATATTGAGGTTGTTGAAGTGAAGGGAGTATGCAAGGATAGAGAAATGTGGAAAAAGTTAGTGAGGATGGATTAAGTACAAGTTTTTTTTAAAGGTTTTTTTTTAGTTATATGCACTGTTTATTACCTACCCCATATGGGAATGGCGTGATTAGGTATGTATGTATGTATGATAGTAGCTATCAAAAGTGATAGCTGCAATTAACATGACCTGATATGAATAGGAATATGAAACTATATCTAGTAACTTTTCAAGCTCTCCTCTATATGGAAATTGAACTGTAGCCTACTAATGTGTACTTGAATCAAGCACCAAATGAAAAAATGGAATATCCCATATTTAAAACAAATGTGTGTATGAAGAGAATTCAATATTCTAAAGATGTTTGCCTTAAAAATATAACATATACTCCATTCACAGTAGGAATTACTCTCTGAAAGGTCTTTTTTCCTACCAATATCCTACCATATAATATATTTCTGGTAGGGGAAAAGGCCTTTCAGAAAACAATTCCTACGCTGAAAAGACTTTATATACTGGTACACTGTTAATAAACTTGTGTGTGTGTGTGTATATATATATATATACACACACACACACACTTGCATTGTCCTGTATAGGAATAATAATTCGTAATAAAGATTTTTACACAAAACTAAGTTAAGAATAAAAGTAGGTATTGATTTAAAAAGAGAAACTTTGGAAAATTGAGATACTATACCTTCATAATATTTATTTTCACCAATATTTAAAACAAACCAAAAGAGTTATGATCTTTCAGAGTGCACAAAACGGGCATTGTGCCAATTGACAAAGTTAAAATTATGAAATAGTATTTGATTGAAAGAACATGAACATATCAATAAGGAAATAAGTACAGAGAGAAATGTGATCACTTTTCTTTGGCTTGTTAGGAACTGTGAATCTTGGAAGAGAAAATTGATTTAAGATATTTTAACTGGAGTATTAGAAAGAAGGTATTTAGAGAAGAAATAAAATAAATAATGACATAGTTTGCCTTTTAATGTATTGACTGGATTGTAATTGAAATGTTTTATTTTTGTCAATGTTTGTGTTAAATAAATGATTTTATCAAATAATGGTCTATTTTTTATAGAGCCGTGTCGAAGGTATACCAGTTCTAAAAATCAGTTATATTAATAAAATTAAAGATAACATCCATACTTTGTTTGGATTTAAATTTAACATTAGTCACCTATTAGTAAATTTTAAAGTAAAATGTTATAATAAATATGTATCTACTCTAGTTATTTTTTTTATTCAAGTCTGGTATTAAATACTATGTTCTAGCAAATTTTTTTTAGAATCAATTGTTTGCTTTAGTGTTAGTTATGTAACATGTTTGTAATTACAAAATAAATTTCAAGATGAAAAGGTGTATTTTATTTATTGTCACCACCCCTTCTTGTACCTTTACTTGTGGGTCTGGAATCTGTCAGGATGTCTGTGGTCAGGGTTAATGAGGAGGTGATATTGAATACTTATGTGGGCTCGTGATTGACGTTAGACTTGGCTTTTAAAGAGGTTTATTAATATTACTATATCTATTACAAATGTGATGTTCAAGTGAAGTTAGAATGAAAGAATTTAAAGAATATTAGGACGTGTGTGACAAAACGAGGTGTTATGAGGTTTACCCAATGGCCTGTCTGACTACCTAGGTGGTCTCTACACGGTCACCAAACCGGGTTCCATGGGCTCTATGACAGCCCCTGGAACTGGTCTCGATGAACCGGTATCTTAGCCCCGAAACTGGCAGAGTGACCCCTAGACTTCGATGTTCAGTAGTCAGCCACGAGGGGCTCAATTCCCCTAATTTAAACTGGGCCTCTGGGCTGGCTTATCGCTAAGCAATGATGACAACACTTTTGTGGTCAACCCTTCTAGTTTATTTGTTATAGAATAATCAAAACAACCTCACAACGTTCGTTTTGTCATTCGCAACTCATTACGTACAATATTACACAAACACGCCTTCCAATTGAAGCCATGCGGTTACACTATCATAATAAATGCAAAGTGAAACAAAATATATGTATTTGTATTATAGTTGATTGAACAAAGTTATATTATTATGTATAGTTAGTTATCAATGGTCGACCTCTATGTTTTTGTGGTAAAGTTCTTGTCTCAGCACCTAATATTCGCTGACCCGGCCATGGTGGATGGATTGTCCTTGTGTGATAAAAATTTGTAGCACAACTTCCTTTGGAGGGTAAGTGAAGATGTTGGCCCCAGGACAATTTTGGCATTTAAGAGAACCCTTGAAGGTATGTAAAAATAACTTTCCCGTTGAAAATTGGTAGGTCCTTTTGCTCTCGCTCATAGATATACAGCGTGGGAGACAACGAGGAACCATCACACTTTTTGAACTCCCCTAGGACATGGGATTCATCATACCACGTGGTACAGGAAACACTAACCAAAATAAGGGCTGAGGGCATGCCAATTTACGGATGGAGGGAAATAACATAAAACCAACCTTCGTGTTGTTGACATAAGAAGTTATTAGTTAGATTAATAACTATCGATTTTTTTTTAATTTTTACATTTTTATATACACATAGTTATTTATATTTAAATATAATGTTGATAACAATGGGTTTAGTGAGTGCTGTAGTATTTGTAAAATAAATCCTAAAAATAATGCATTGCTTACTATTTATTTTAATTACAACAATATCCGCTCTGATGGAAAGAAAATCTCTATTCTTGTTATATATTAAATCGAGGAAAGCAAAATAATGTATTGATTATTTTTTATTATCTTATATCCAAATAAAAGAAAATTGCTAACAGCATTGTACAATCCACAGATTAGTTATCAACATTGGCATAATCATGTTAATATCTAGTGATACATGTGGCCAGGGGCGCCGACCCGTGAAAACTATTGAGGGGTTGGGTCCTTTCCCAAAATTTAAAAATAAATCAGGGCCTCAAAACTTGAGTTTTAAGCCTATTTAGGACTTAAATCGTGTTTTGTTTTTTCTTTTCAATTAAAATGATTAGTTTAAACAACTTTATACAACAAAGCTGTGCTTTGGTATATCCTACTACAACACAAGCTTTCTCTTCTCGGATGTAGGAGAAGTGTGAAATAATTTGAAACAATGGAAACATGCTATCCACAGAGTATCTTAACAGTTTTATTGAATAGAATATTAAAATAGAATAAGCAAGGAAATTTAAATTTAATAATCTCTATTAAAATAATCAAATAAATACTCAACAAAAGTCTATTAAAACGACTTCAGAATAAGGCAAAAGTTTTTCTACGGACTGGGTTTCTTTTCATGAACTCATTTGCAAATGGTCAGCACAGCCTGATGTACGTTAAGTACTGCTATGTTGTTTGGTCTCTTTTGCCTCATTGGAGACCGCAAGTACGTTTTCAGGCAAGCACAACATAGCTTGGGCTTGCTGGGCCAACGCTTGTCAGTGAAAATTAAATTAATTGTATGACCTTATGAGTGAAATAATCTCAGGAGAAGCAGTGACTTTGTCACCAGATGGAAGCATTGGTTTTGTCCTAATATTTTAACTCCTGTATGTGAGATTATGAGTGAGCAAAATGTAAGACATTTGTATAGCTCTATTTTCTTTCAAATGCCAATCTAGAGGGATTATTTTTTACAATCACATTCTGGTAGGTAAAAAGGGCCTTTTATAAGAAAATCAAGCTATACTATTAGTTTCACTGAAATGTATTTATTTTATGTTTTAAATATAAATTTCCCCCCATATTGGTATTTTCACGTTGTTCCTCTTTTTATTTTCTCGAATATGAAAAACAAACTCCAAATAGCTTCTTATGCATCAAATAAAATCTTAAAAATAAGGTTAGGACTGCTATACATATCTTCTAGGGCCATCAAAATTTCAAAAAGATTTTCTGGCATAATATCACTTATAATAGATTTTAGAAAAAAAATAATTTTCAAATAAATTCCAGGTGAGGAACATTTCAATAGCTTAAAGGCATAAAATTTTCAAAAGTTTGGGCCAAAGCTATTTAGGGAGGAGGGCGGGGAGGCCAGGTCCCCCTAAACCCATTTTGGTCACTTGCCACCCCACCTCCTACACAAATAAGGTTCCACCGCCACTGACCCGAATGGCTCATACCTTTGGGACAGAGGTAGTATTTAAAAGGGTAAAGTATGGCGGGGGAGGAGGTAGGGTTTGTGTGTGCCCCTCAACCCGCTTTTCAAACGACCCTCTTTATAGTATGATTCAGATAGGAATACACTTTTATGGCAATTACAAAAGTTGCTTAAAACAATTTTCATACACACCTTCTTCGATGTCCGCATGGTCTAACCCGCTACTCTCACAGTAGACTAGACTGCCAATGACTGGGAGATAAAGGTTTGAATCTCGGCCGGGTGTATTTAAGTTTTTTCAAAATTGTTTTCCACTCTCTCAACGCAAATGCGGGTACACTTTCTATAAATATAGCCTTCCTTATCATGAAAACTATTAGGCCTAGCGTAATTAGTACATAAACAAAAATCCTGAATGGTCAGTAAGATGCGATGCTAAAAAAATCATCTCAAGTCATGTAATCGATAGCAGTCACAATTGATAGATATTAATACCTGTAAAATAACACTAATAAAATAGTAAAATGTTATCAATTTCGACTGCAAAAAATATGTTTGTATGATCTAGCAGGCTCTCTCTCCCTACTCAAAACTAAAAGAAGATGAGACTGGTTTGTACAATCAATATTATTGCCAATATTTTAAACTCAGTTTTGTGCACAAGGTCGCAAAACGACCTCCATTAGAGAAAAACAATATCATGTTTAGCTTTAATAATAATGTTCATAGGCACAAAGCTAATGGTTAGATGAAAGAATGGTTCAGGACAGTAGCATACCCATGGGAGTAAATCGAGCTTGAGGAGCCTCGATCCCCCCTACCATAGTTTGGGGATGCCCTGAGATCTACGCAGATCTGAAGAGAAAATAAAATGGGGGGCCAAGGTATATGACCAGTTAAACATTGTGAGCAAAGAAAATATTAAGTGCCACACATCTTTGTGTTAATCCTCCCTATTAGTCCTAATTGAAGTCTAGGAAGTGGTCTAAGTCGTGAAGATTGCAACAGGTTCCAAATCTCCAAGTTTCCCATGTGGTTCCATCGAGGAGTTGCACAGTGGCTAAACATTTATCTATTATAAATAACTGGTGATTTTTGTAACAGTAGGCCTATGTGATGGCTAAGCCAACTTTAAATTATGTATATTTATTTATTATTTTATTAGATTATCATGTTTATAATAGTAAAAATATAAATGAGCAAGTTAACAAATATCATAGAAAGCCTTCCAAAAAAACTTCTAGGTGTGTTAATAGTAAAAAAAATTGCCTTCATTGGTTGGGGCAAACTGCCCCCCTCCCCTAACTCCGCTTGAGCCCCCCTACTTCAAAATCCTGAATACGCTATTGGTTTAGGAAACGAAAACTTTATTCTCACGTTAATTTGTTACGTGAAATACAACTAATGGATGCAAATGATCTTCATAATTATTTTCGTAAGAGCGATAATATTTTCTGGAAGTTACTGCAATTGTAAAGCCCCACTTGTCAAAGAAAGACACAAATATGCGGAACTGTATATCTATCGAAGAAAAGTTATCAAACTCTGCAATACCTTGCTACAGGCAAGTATTTTTATGACCTAAAATTTTCAGCGATACTGTCACCAATTTCAACCAGTATAGCAGTTCTAGGCATATCTGGCCCAAATATAGGTATATCCGGACCAATTCTGGCCAGATATGATTTCTCCACATGGCGTCGTCAAAACATGTGAATCCCATAGTTCAAAAAAACATTCATATTGATCAATGAAGTTTTGGAGCCGCTCATATTGACTTTCATTTTGAGATTCATTGACATGATCTTCCAACTCACTTGATACAGACACTTCTGCGTCAGACTGGGGAAATGTGTTCTCCATCGCGTGCTGTATTAAACTAAAATACTGATAGAAATAATTACGAGCGCACTTACACGCTCAATATTATTGTCAATATCCCCGCCATCCTCAGACATTGACGGTCGGATTTTTTATAAATCTAGATTTTCGTCAAGACCAACTTTAATCTATCAATATCCACCCTACACGGTCAATGGGATAGCTGAACTTCTTCCTCCTTCTCATTTACCTATTACCGACCTTTCCTTCTTTTGTCTTTGCCTAATCATTTGCGAAGTGTTCTCGGAACTATCGTTCAAAAAGTTCCCTGTTGTAAAGTTTTGTTGTTTCCTTATCTTAAAGACACTCTCTCCTCACATTCTTTAAACTTGCTATTTCCTTTATAAACATTTTGTCACCTGCTTTGGTGACTGCATGGTCTAAGGTGTTACTCTAGCAAATAGACTAGACTGTCGATGACAGGGATATCGGGGTTCGAATCCCGGCCGGGTAGTTTTTCCTTAAAAAAACAACCCCACTCTACCTCTACGCAATTTCGGGTAAGCTCTTTCTTTTCCTATAAATCTAACCTTTCTCATCCCTAGCTCATTAGCGTAATTAGTACATATGCGTGTAAATAACAAAGATGTAAGATGCAGTGTTAAAAAAATGGTGCCGACAAGCGAAAAGCTCATATTTTCTTGTTTTGTTTAGATTGTAATAAGGTTTGGTCAAATTTCAGGAGTAGGGAAAGTCTTTGACGCCCTGAAATCCTCCAGGCTACGGCTTTGATAATAACATCTATTTTTAAAAGATTCTAGAAATCATTATTGTCTGAGAATGATAATTAACATGATGATGATACCCAATGCCGTGATCAAATTACGATGAACTAGTGATGGGTCGCTCGTGAGCGAGTCATTCAAATTGAACGACTCTTGAACGAGAGCTGTGAACGAATGACTCTCGC
>CABFOV010002479.1:20950-31218 GCA_902141375.1 Timema poppense
TGTTGTGACTGAACCTGTTTCTCAGGCGGGACTCCCCCCTCCCCCTCGTCTTGGATCGCATTTATAGGGAAACTTGACCACTCATGTTATCTCTTTGTCGCCCCCACGTTAAGACGAGACTTATACTTGTGTTTATAAACAAGAGCTCACTCATCGTGTGAAGATCTACCAAAGCTTAAGCCCCGTCCAGATTAGAACAGAACGAATACGAACATGTTCGCGACAAGTGTGGACGGGTTACCGAACAGAACGTTGTAACCAAATGTGTTCGTTGTTCTGTTCGGCCCCGATCCACCAGTTGTCGGGTATTGCCCGTCGCGTCAAAGGATGTTCGTGTTTGGTCTTGTTCTAGTCTGGACGTCTCCGGGAACATTTCCCCGAACATACATGGCCGGACATCAGCGGAGTCACGCGTGTGTTTTCATTTTTATAAGTAAGTCTACATATATCTTTTGGTGAGTGTATTTATTAGTGTATGTGTTGAACTAATCATAGTTATTAACATGACCTCACTATTTTAGAATATTGTAGAAAAATGGAGTGGTCAAAAGAAGAGCAAATTAAGTCCATAGACCTCTACAAACCACACCAGGTAATCGGGAATCCTCAAGATTTAGATCACTATAATGAAATAAAGAAACAACATGCATGGGGGAGATTGGGGCCGTGATGGACAGGGGTGGGAACGAGTGCAGGAAAAAAAATGGAAAGTTTGTTAGGCATCCTTAGAAAAGAAAGATTGAAAAGATACCATTGTTACAAGAAAAGTTAAGAAAGTATATACAAACTATTATTTATAGGTATGTACAGGTATGTATAGATATAACATTTTTTGTAGGTCAAATATTTACTTGACCTCTGATATAAATACGGCTCAAGTAGAGCACACAGGAACCAGTAGGGGAGGATTTTTTTTCGCACCCTGTCTTACTACCCGTTCAGCCTATGTACTAATTACACTAATGAACTAGGGATGCGATAGGTTTAATTTAGAGGTAGTGCACCCACATTTCCGTGGAGAAAGCGTAGTAAACCATTTAGAAAAAACACCTTCGTTGCACCCGACTGGGGGGGTTAAAGATATCTTTTTTTTTTACCGGATTTTCTGTTAATGATGCTGCACTTTTTATTTTCCTGCTGCTAATTTCACAGTTGGCATTCCTCGTTTTACTTAAACGATTTAATTTTTATTTCCAGAAACTTTTTTTTGTTCGTTTACCAAATAGGAGACGTTGTTCGTGAAATTAAGATGAATAATGTTAATACACACCCAAGTAGTTTGTTCAATTTATTTGTAACGATCTCTAATTAAGAAGGATAATTCACTTTTTTATGGTTGAATATATCACAATCAACACATACACAGTGACATGATGTTTTGGTTCTCCAGTTGTTTAATTTGATAACGATTTTATTTCTTGGTAAAAATACTTATAAAAAACAACCAATTATGGAAACACGTTACGAACATGTTCTGTTCTAGTTTAGACACGGCTATGATTTCTTGACCGGGATGTACATGACCAAAGCTAATTTAAATTAAATATAATCATGCAAACACGTGTTCTACAGGATTCACGTTTGGCAAATAATATCGAAACAAATACAGTAATAATTCCATCTTTGTTGTTCTCAATTTCTCCATCTGGTTATACTGAGCCTCGCGAAACATGTCCACCATGTTTGGAAGCCTGTTTATAATACATGTAAATAAAAACAAGTTGCTAGAGTCTACCTTTGGAGCTATTTTATCTGACTCGTGTAAAATGATTACTTAAATACTTACAACTTAATACCTTCCTTACATTAAATAGGACAACACGAGAGTATTATGTCTGAGTAAGATCATTTACTTTAAAAAAAAAAAGATTTCTACTCCTACCCATTTTATAAAATTATATCCCAATTTAAACTTTTTAAATTTCATTGTATAAATAATGCTCTAAACTATTTTCTAAGTCCGCCTGCAAGCTTGCACGTATGCAATATTTTTCATGGTTGAGTGTTAAGTGAAGTCTATCGTTGCAGGCGTAGAACAAATTTTCCTTTCTTTCTCTCTGTCATAAAAAATATTTTTACCAGTAATATTTCCCCTCACTCTCTCTCTCTCTCTCTCTCTCTCGTCTTACTACACGTTTGGGCTATACACATATGTACTATTTACGCTATTTGGAAAGGATGAGGAAGGTTGAATTTTGAGGAAGTGGACACGCAGTTGCATCAAGTAAGAGTGAAAAACCATTTAGAAAAAAATATTCCGAATCAGAAGTCAAACCCAGATCTTCCCGTCATAATCAGTCCAGCATATTACGTTGAGTGACGCCTTAGACCATTCGGCCAACTAATAATTAATCAATACGAAAAATACACCCTTCGTTATCCAGTAGCGACAATTTGATTGGGAAGAAAAATGTATTTGTATTGAGTGTGTTTGCTTCTTTCCCGATTTATTATGTTTCTTACGAAGGACAATACCTCCGTCCCCTTTAGACGAGTGGTTAGGGAGGCCGACTACAGCTCTAGAGGAACTCAAATACACAACATTTCTTGAATTTTTGAAAATTTGTAGTCTTAAACAATTAGTAAGGGGAAAACTATACAGTCTCTGTCTGAGAAACTTTGAAAAGTTGGTTGAGGTGTGCGGGGCTAAGTTTGTCCATTCACTCGTATTGAGGTGTGCGGGGCTAAGTTTGTCCATTCACTCGTATTGAGGATGTGCGGGGCTAAGTTTGTCCATTCACTTGTATTAAAGTGTGTGGGGCTAAGTTTGTCCATTCACTCGTATTGAGGTGTGTGGGGCTAAGTTTGTCAATTCACTCGTATTGAGGTGTGCGGGGCTAAGTTTGTCCATTCACTCGTATTGAGGTGTGTGGGGATAAGTTTGTCCATTCACTCGTATTGAGGTGTGTGGGGATAAAGTTTGTCCATTCACCCGTATTGAAATGTGCGGTGCTAAGTTTGTCCATTCACTCGTATTGAGGTGTGCGGGGCTAAGTTGGTCCATTCACTCGTATTGAAATGTGCGGTGCTAAGTTTGTCCATTCACTCGTATTGAAATGTGCGGTGCTAAGTTTGTCCATTCACTCGTATTGAAATGTGCGGTGCTAAGTTTGTCCATTCACTCGTATTGAGGTGTGCGGGGCTAAGTTTGTCCATTCACTCGTATTGAGGTGTGCGGGGCTAAGTTTGTCCATTCACTCGTATTGAAATGTGCGGTGCTAAGTTTGTCCATTCACTCGTATTGAGGTGTGCGGGGCTAAGTTTGTCAATTCACTCGTATTGAGGTGTGCGGGGCTAAGTTTGTCCATTCACTCGTATTGAAATGTGTGGGGCTAAGTTTGTCCATTCACTCGTATTGAAATGTGCGGGGATTAGTTTGTCCATTCACTCGTATTGAAATGTGCGGTGCTAAGTTTGTCCATTCACTCGTATTGAGATGTATGGGGCTAAGTTTGTCCATTCACTCGTATTGAGATGTATGGGGCTAAGTTTGTCCATTCACTCGTATTGAGGTGTGTGGGGATAAAGTTTGTACATTCACTCGTATTGAAATGTGCGGTGCTAAGTTTGTCCATTCACTCGTATTGAAATGTCCTAAAGATAAGTTTGGGTGTTCTCTATTGTCAAATTGTTTAAAGACTAGTTCGGACACAATTTTATGTCCAGAAAGCTCACGTCTAAGACCACAGATAAAAAATATACATATGATAAGACATTGAGAACCGATGATTGGTTTTTCTTTGAAATAAAACCATATTTTATGTGCTCCCCAATCTGATTCAGTGTAGTTTTAAAATACAGAGTACTCTACCCAACCATAATCTTGCATGTAGGGGTATTCTTGTTGGATAATTAATTAAACGTTACCCCCTCCTAAACTCTTAAATGTCTGCGTTAATTAGCTATGGCTGCCGCTCACACTCGGCGAATAAAGCACGCTATCCTCATCTACCCGTCTGATTTATTCCAACAGCGTCGTCCTATTCTCGGGGATAGAGATCTGTTTTCATTTATTAACGTCTGAATATATGTACAAGGTTTGATAACGGAGTACACCCCCTCCAACCTCCCTCTTCCCCCCAAATTAAAATTAACAACTCTCGTATGAAAAGTAAACTGTGTGAGGAAAATGTAATGTTTGTTTGGTTATGTTGTCACTTTGACCGTTTTTGTTTATGTTCTTTTGACACGAACTGTCGCGAAGACAATACATTATTTTCAATGACTTTTTACTACTGTCCTTTGTGGAGATTTATGGCTCATAAGGGGAGGGGGGAGGGGGGGGTAGTCTTCTCTTCACGTGTATGGAGGAGCACGTAGACAAGTTTATCCAAGTAATGGAGGAGTACGTAGATAAGCTTATCCAAGTCATGGAGGAGTACGTAGACAAGCTTATACAAGTCATGGAGGAGCACGTAGACAAGTTTATACAAGTCATGGAGGAGTACGTAGACAAGTTTATCCAAGTCATGGAGGAGTACGTAGACAAGTTTATCCAAGTCATGGAGGAGTACGTAGACAAGTTTATCATAGTCATGGAATGGGTAATCCCTGCGTATACTGAGATTGGTTTTTACTAAATGGTATTCCCACTCTCCCTCCACGCAATATGAGAGTTCTCTATTTTATTCCCCCCTACTCCACTGGTCAGATATGAGTAAATCCCGGACTGGTGGAACTAGCTTTACTACAATACAACCACCGAACTATTTACAGCTGTTTTTACAGAACAATTCTCATAGGAAGTACTTCATTTGATTGTTAGAAGTTACTAGATCCACTTTCACTTAAACAGGTATTAATACGCGACGCTAAACAAATACTTTCATGTATTAATACGTCATGTCATGTAATATACCTATTTCTTTCACTTTTGATAGATACGATCAATACTTATAAAGTAAAAATAAAATAGTGCCATTATATCAGTGTTGGCCACAACAAATGTTTGCGAGAGATTGAATGGCCAAGCTATTACTCGTATTTTTGTTAATTACGGTTATAGCCGGTTATTAGTCTGATAGCAATGGTCGAGTTCCTTCACGACACCTCAAGGAGTGGATATTCGCACAGTAAATTGCAAAATTAAATAAGAACAAAATTCGTTAACGCATGAAAGGTAAGGTTAAGTTAGGTTGGTTAAGAACCATAAGTATATGTAGAAATTAACCAATATACTTATAATCTATTCCATCAGGTGTCGTGAAGGAACTCAACTTCCCCTCCTCCCCCTCCTTTTCACCTCCCCACCGTCAAAGTGAAGTAATTATATCCCCCCCTCTCCCCAACACACCAAGTGGTGGAACTCGACCGTAGGATGAAGTGATCTTTACCGAGAAAGGGGATTAAATCAGCTTTCGTGGAGGAACTCAAACTCGCCTGTTGGGAAGGGTTTAGCTGGAACTATTTCTTGGGACAAATAGAAGTTGGTTTCAAATCACAACGTTGTGATTCTCGATGTCTTATTGTTATAGTTTAACTTTGAATGGACATGTGTTTTGTTTGTTTGTACTTTCCACTTTTTTTTTTTAAACTTTGTTTTTAAAAATGTTGTTTATTTAGAGCGTGAGCATTAATGCTTCCTTTTAATAAATTGACCGCCCTTCCCCTCCTTCTCTTGCTCATTTGTACCCACACCCACTTTGATCTACTTTCCACCTCCCATTATTCTTCCAACCTCATTGTAACTGTTTTTGTTTTATATTCCTCACAGCCTTCGCTTTCAACCCCTTTAAATTATTCCCGCTCCCTCCTTCCATTCTTCTTTAGATTATTCGGTTAGGAACTATTAATTAGCTCGGTGATTTCAGTTTGAAACAAGTCATTAACATCATCAACATCCTCATCGCAGTCATCTTATCAAATAGGAACCGGGAATATTTTCTTTAAGGATCGCTGAGTGAAAAGGTTGAATGGAGCTGCGCGCCGCTGTTGGGATACAATACCACACTGCTGATATTCAGCGAGGTCTGGTTATATTCTGGCACGGCCCGGGCGGGATCCACCAGATAGAATAGCACCAGATTATTACAAGCCCTAATTAATATTAAATGAGCTGCTTCATTGAAGTGTGATGGCTCTTAGACAAATAATGGTGGATTGTGTGTTCAAGTTTAAAGTTTCACTTTCACATACAAAAATTGGTATTTTAAGAAAGCTTATAGTAAGTATGCCATTGTCTATTGTACTACTTAGCGCGTAGTATTTTCTGTTTTGTAGAGAAGAGCATTGTTACAAAGCCACATTGTCAGCAAAGAGATCAAGCTTTGATACCATATTTTGTAAATTCAAAGTTTACATCATTTGGTTTGAGAGTATTATGCTAGAGACCGTTTCAAATTGTATGCAAACCACCACTAAGGGATATAATAAACCTCTGGGAGGCTGAAGGGTTGGAAACTGATCAAACCTAAGTACCTCAGATGAAATACTTGAGACCTAGATTGTATCTTAAAAACTAAAAACGCTAGTCCTGAGTTTCTCTCGTGTTTCATCCTCTGACCAGGAACAATCCCGCAATGTTTACCTCGCCTTAAGTCACCTCCTCTTATTCAAGTAATCCATGTGTTGAGCTACAACGAGCTGGCAGCATCGGTTAGTTGGCTTACGCGGGAGAAACAGGTGGAAACTCTTTCTTCCCGACTCTGCGTAGTGGTAAGAGGGGAGGGGTTTGGGAAATGAAGAAAGATCTCCATGCACCAGTGGAGTTTGCCGGTGGGGTTGTGTATATTGCTGGCAGTTTCGTTCCGACCGCCCTAGTATTTACAATGTGCGAGGGGGTGGGTGGGGGGTGAAACTCTCTTGAGATGTCTGTTAGGGGTTGAAACATTCAAGTAATATTAAAGTACAGGACTTATGAAATACTTCCTTGAGAATGAAACATTATGCCAGGAATTTATTATCCCGTAGTGTGTAATTAAATGGTATTTAATTAATTTAAATATACTCGTATGTAGCTACAGTTTGTTTTGATACAGGCATTGGTGACCACGTGGGCAAAGACGTCAGTCTAGACTTGATTCTGAAAAGGAGGTCGGGATTTGAACCTTGGTCTGGGCTTCTGAATGGTTCTAGCTCCATCATGAAAATAATACAGCTACACCTTCTTTGCATTTTACCCTTATCCAATATTGTAGACATGCGGACAACCCAGACGGGTGGTAAGATGTGGTTGAACTCTTCACGGAAGTCGGTCTCCACTCTAACCTAGATTTATTTTGCACCACGTAAATACTAAATTACAACACAGCTGGGATTCGAATCGAAGCCTCCCTCGGTCTGAATCACAGCACATCGCCAATATAAACGACGGGCGAGCGTTTGATGAAGTGAACATTCAACAAAGTCAAGATCAAACCAACCTAAGGCAAATTTGACGTGTTTTTTTAATTCTCTTTTCCAAAAATTAATCGGTTGTCTGAGGTGTTTGGTGTTAACTCCCCACACGAGCAATTATCCCTGTTAAACGCAGTTAAGGGGCGGATTATTGCAGACATATTGGAGATGCCTGGCATCTTTGTGGTTGTAAAGGACGCCTACTGCTTGCGGCGTCGGTTACAGCCCGCGATGCTAAAACACTCCCGGGGTACGTGTGTGTGGCGCGTCCTGTGTCTGTTGTGTGAACCATCTATTCGCGTGTGTTAGTTCCCACAGCGGGGAATATTGGGCTGATCCCGTTGCCTAGGAGACCATTTATACGATTACATTTGTAAACAAAGCTAAATGTTACTTGTATTCCTTACAGCGCAAAGGTTTAGATCGAAATCTCTTCTCTTTAAATGCATAGGCAATTGTTTATAAGGTATACCTTGGATTTTACATCCATTACTGTTTCCAGCCTTTGGTCTGGGTCAGTTTTTTATTCAAGCCATATATTTCCCACTACCAGCTTGCTAGGTCTGTTGTAGCTTCATATTCCTTATAATCTAAATAATAGTAATAATTATTATTAGCACCGCGTCTTACTACCGGTTCGGGTTATACGCACTTACGCTAATGTGATATGATAGGCTGATTGTGATATGAAATGGAGGACCTATAATTTAACGTGGGATCCGAACCACGGTGAAGGCCTGGCATTCCACAAATTCACAAGTTGTGATTAATACAAGTCTTGTCAGAGGTGAAGGAAGGGTTTGGCAATCAGATACATCTGTGCCGGAACCTAGGATTGAACCCCGGACCCCCAGAACAGAAGTCTGAAACCTTACCCCTAGACCACCAGGTCACCTATAATCTAAATTAAGACTGGTACAAACAATACATCCAGTCCCCGGTCGTTAATTTATCAATGTGAAAGGGTAAAACTAAATCCACATTTCAAAAATGATAAAGTTTTTCTATCAGGCTGGGAATCGAACCTGGGACCCTTAGCTCAATAGGCAGAAACGCTACTGACTGAGCTAAGATGTTGGATAAGTTATACCCTCTATTAGAAAGCAGTATTGCGATCAACCTGGGAATATATATATAGGTATATATTCATTTGAGAGGTACCACCAATAACATTTACATATAGATCGATTTTGGTAGGAATAACAGTAAAAGTTAGTTATAATAAAGTTACTAAAACAATATTAATATATTCGTACATCAAGTCATATTATCTGCAGCTGTCACTTTTTATAGAAATTATCAATACTTATAGAATAACACAAATAATACAGTAAAATGTTATCATTGTTGGCCGCAAAGAAATATGTTTGTATTTTCCCTACTGTTCTTCCAACCAAAATCAGGCTATACTTTAGAAGAAAGGGACTTAGTTTGAGCTCATCATAACCGAACCAAACTTCTGAGATTATTACGGCTGCGTTGAGGATGAGATTTCTTGTCAAAAGTTCTTAAATAAGCACCATTCATTTTAAAATGAAACATGTGTTCGTTTAGTTATTGTAACTAATAGCGCGTTAAAACATGTTTCATAAATTAAATGTAAAATTTTCATCAAACGGGATTAGACACATCAACATTAGGAAAAATGCGTGTAATTTAATTGCCAAGCATCGCGTGTTTTAAGGTATTAAAATAAACATAAAGGATCGAAGTGTACAAGTAAAGGCTTCTGGAGGCCATATTACACGTGTTTACAAGATGAAATCTTCCTCTGGTTGGATGTGGGTAATAACTGCTAAGTCTTCCCAGAATATTACACGTGTTTACAAGATGAACTCGCCCTCTGGTTGGATGTGGGTAATACCTAATAACTGCTCGGAGTGGCCCTGGAATGAGCGTCGAACAAACTGATCAGCACCGAGGCGCGCACACTAGATTGCGAGGTAGCATCACACTTTGTTACAACAGATTGATAGTATCATGTCTTAGATCAGTATCGTTGCTCACTGTCACACGAGACTAGATTGCTAAAGACCGGTAGATCGGGGTTCGATTCCCAATCGGATCTACAGTGAGATTTCCTCCCTAAATGGTTTCCACTATTCCTCCACGCAACTGTGGGTACATTCTATCTCACTCATCCCCACGACGTTAGCTTAGTTAATAGATGCGTATAGCGCGATCGGTTATCAAGGCGCGGTGGGTAAAAATAGTATTCCTAACTCTAGTACAGAATATAGTAGGCTAATTTTAAGGAAGTGCATCATCATTCTCCGGAATATGCAGGTAAAATGTGTTTTACTCAATCCAGAAAGTGCATGAACAGCCACGCAGCAGCTGCAAGTAGCTTGTGTCGGAATTAGGGCTAGGGTTTGCTACCGTATTCTGCGTAAATAACTTGCATACATGATTATAACCAAACTAGTTCTATATTCATTGGAGGCTGAACGCTATACACGAGGATCTAGGCTCATTCCTGTATCGCATTACTAATAATGTTCTCCCTTCCGACCGGGGTGAAGGAACGGATGAATGCCGCCGAGTATTATTGCACTTGTTGACGGGAATATAGATATAGAAACAGCCAACTAAATTCAGCACGAAATAAAGTCACCCGATTTCTTCTCGCGAAACGTTGTTAATCTGCCAGATGATGCCACCACATGTAGTCTCTCTATACCTCGGCGGGTGTCGCCACGACGCAGATAACTGGCTGAGCACACTCGGCATGCAACGCTTCCGTCATCGCCGGTTATTGAGGCTGATAGACGCGGCCCGGCCGGGCGGGAAATCGCATCATCCTGCCCCTGACACCCACCAATCGGCTGGAATCGTGTTCTCATCGAAAGGAAATAAAGAAAGATTACGTGTCTTTCCCCTTTCTCCCACTTCTTCGTGTTCCTGATCATAGTCGTTTTATTTTTCGTCTCTCT
>CABFOV010002480.1:0-30074 GCA_902141375.1 Timema poppense
CTTACTACTTACCCTTCAATATACTCTACCTATTTGCCCTTCAACACACTCTTACTACTTACCCTTTGCTACACTCTTACTATTTCCCATTTTATGTATATTTTTCCTACTATAGCTGCAATGAATTATAATACACTTACTTGATTGCTAACCAAGTTATTTTATGTATTGTGACAATAGGGAGACATTATGGGAGACATTAGAAAAGATATAAGCATTCAATTATTTTTTATAAATGAAAAGTAAATACAATATTTGCTCTTAATATTTACCTCGTGCTTTTTATGTTTACATGGGAAATATTGAGCGAAGGAGGCCTTTAAGATATTCTCCGCCAACAGCTGACCATTTCATGTTGAGATTGACCATAGAGATTGTCTTGCTTAGAGTCCCCTAAAATAAGGGAACCAAAAGTATTTATAATCACATTGGGGCGATAGATTCTCAGTTTGGCACAGGGCCTCAAGAATTAGGTTATTTGATCCCCCCTCCTTTTATTTTGAGGTTGTTAAGACTACCTTAAACCCACCCCCAAACATTAAAAAAATGCACAAAACCGAAAACATATTTTAACCAAGTTTAATTTTTAAGAAAGGAATTTTTATGAAGATTTTCTAATATGGTTATCATAGTTTTCTACTGTTTTTTCAACAAGATACAAGAGAAAGTCGCTCAAAGTCATATTAATGTTTTAGAGAAATATTTCTTAACTCACTATACATTTTTGTAAAGAAAGACATTTAAAAAAGATATAGCTTCTGTTTGACTCATCCAGGGTTTAAAATTTTCTCAAGGGTGGGCCCCCTCATTTATGATTATGAAGCCCCTGGTTTGAAAACCTTTGTATGTTTCCTAGTGTGCGATATATTTGGCAAGTCGTCAAATCCTTCTCTTTGTTGAGGGCAAGCCAGTCTCTGATATGTGTTCTAAAGACATCTTTCCTATTCACTTTCATTTGTTTTGGCTTACATTATGGTTAACAAATCTAAACGCAGTAGTGGATTTTTTATGGTTTTTTTTGCTCTGCCTTCCCTAATTTGAGTAGCATGTGTTACTTCTTTTCACATGTTCCATCTGCCACCATTTTTTTATATTCATAAAAAAAATAAAAAAGGGATAAGACAACCAGAGTGTGTCTTACCATAACTGTGTGTTATCTTCCAACAAGCTCTGGGCTTGTAGTAGTAAAAAACGAAGAACAGAAGAACATATGTTGTGGTGGTAGCTGCTTTATCCACTGTTGTGTATTTGGTAAAACACATGACTTTTATTTTATCAGGGCTTCTTTAAAAAAATATGTTGGAAGACTGTGCTTAGTCAATAATACAAATAGAGGAAAGAAAACATATATTCAATTAAATATTTAAGTGGGATGGGAATGGTTTCTCCAACAATAATACACTTAGTGGTTTTTTATCTGCAGCAAATAAGAGTTTTATATATTAATATATATATATGTCTTCACATGTTTCAGTACATTATATATTTATTTCACACATTTATGACTGCCTCTATGGTCTAATGGTCAGGGTTACTGGCTACAGATTCATGAATCCTGGGTTTGGTCCCCAGTGCTTCCAGATTTTTCTGTGGAACAGGCTCAAATCAGCCTTGTTAGGACAAATAGGGAGCTACTTGAAAGAAAAAGTAACAGCTCCGGACTAGAAAATTTGAGATAAATGGCTGTAGGTTTCAATGTGCTGACCACATGACACCCTCTATCTGCTAATGCTCGCACCATCTTCACCAACAAGCAATGGCCACTTGTGATTGCGGGGTGCCATCATGAAGTTCCTCACACATTTATACTTCTTTTTGAGACTTCAGAGAATGCCCAACTGTTTCAAAATTAATATTTTTCCATTGCTCTCTTGTCCACAGTTTGTTACTTAAATTGTATGATGGCTATTTTTTTATTTATTTTTTGTAATTAATGATTGTATCGTTTCATTTATGAACCAATATTTAACAAGCAGCCAGTTGATTCAGAGGGTTTATAGTACATTTTTTTTATAAACATATGCTCATGCAGGGATTCGAGTCCCAGACCTTAGATTTGATGTGACACTGCTCTAAGGATTGAGATATCCAAGGGTCTGTACGAATATGAGGTACTTCATACATAGGCATTTCATACATAGGCATTTATCTCCATCCACTGAAAATCTTTTAAGTACGCTATAATAAATCCTAATTTTCTTACAAATGGACACATATGATAGCTATAAAAAGTTAGATCTATTTTTATGTGTTCGTATGTTAAGTCATGTGGCCTACAGCTGTCACTTTTAATAACTGTTATAAATAAACTTATATCAATGTTGAACTTTTATTTTTCTAAAATAATAATAATAATAATAATCATAATAAAATCAAAGTATAGTTGTGGTTTGTACTTTCATATTAATGAAGGAATATCTTGGATTGATTTGCAAGAACTAGTTTGAGTGAAACAGAAGCTGGATACAAGTCAAAGGTGAGTTGATTTGTTTTCTTCTTTGCTGTAAATTATCGCACCTTCTACTCTGCTCTACCTTCTGTTTCACTCAAACTTGTTTTTGAACACAAGCCTTTCGGTTTAAGCTAAGTGGACAATCCAAAGATAAAATCTATGGCCATACACTTAAAAAATATATTAATGCATTTTATTAAAACAATTAATGTGTAAACTATTATATTGGTTCTTGTAATTTTTATTGCACCTGCCTTTATGAGGTATTTGAAATACAATTTAATAAAACCCAGTACAATTAAAGACGTTTTCCTCCCTGGAATAATTACTGAAGTCAACACTTATGTTTAATCAATCCCCTCCCCCCTCCATGTATCCAAACTTAACACCTATATGACCCTCTGTGCCCACCACAGAACCATGTGGGCAGCTGTGGGTTCGAGCCCATCTACTGCGAGAACAAGTGTGGCATGAAAGTGCAGCGTCGGCATCTGAGCCAGCACAAAGCAGCTGAGTGCTCCAAAAGGCTGGTGCCTTGCCGATATTGTGCCAAGGAGTTTGTCGCGGACACACTTCAGGTAACCACCCACTAGACATTTATATGGTGTGTGTGTGTATGTATATATTTTTTTTTTCAGGAGAAAAACATCACACTATATTCGATAGTAGTTAGTATACACTTATTTTCTTGAATCTATGTATATATGTGAAGAGCTTGGGTCAATATATAATATGCTATACCACAAAATAGTAATCCAGAAATTAATACTTAGGGGGTTTAAAAAATCAACAATTCATAAGTTTAAATAATTTTATTTCCCTGGCCTAATTTGATGACAAATTAACTTTGATCTTTCGAGAATCATAACAAACAGGCTTAAATTTTATGTTATGTAAGGAAGTATAAGAACAATATTTATCTTATTTTTTTGACACAGTTCTCACCGCCCGTTTGGAGTATATATATATATATATATATACCTGCATTAGTAACTTGGAGGGAGAGCGGAAAAATATTTAGGGAAAACCACCCTCGATAATGGAGTCAGGATTCAAACCCTGATCCCCGTCATCGACAGCCTAGTCTATTGCGAGAATTACAATTTAGACCATGCAATCATCAAAGCGGGTAGTTAAATTTTAACCGTGGTTATTATCTGCTTTGATGGCCCTAAGATCTAAGGCGTCACTCTCACAATAGATTAGACTGCAGATGACGAGGAAATCTGAGTTAAAATCCCAGTCAACTATGCTGAGGATGGTTTTCCCTTAGTGGTTTTCCACACAAAGGCGGGTACACTTCAATTTAATTTTCCTCATCCCTAATACATTAACGTAATTAGGACATATTTATGTACAAACCTAATGGGTATTAAGACGTGGTGCTAAAAAACTTGTTAGAGTAGCCGAGGCATAGCACATTTGCCCCCACACCCTTAATATATAAGGTGTAC
This sequence comes from Timema poppense, assembly GCA_902141375.1. Taxonomy (NCBI): domain Eukaryota; kingdom Metazoa; phylum Arthropoda; class Insecta; order Phasmatodea; family Timematidae; genus Timema; species Timema poppense. The sequence goes on from CABFOV010002480.1 coordinate 3,907, forward strand.
TTACATAGAAATTAAAATACATCCTCTTCCTTGTGACCAGTTTACACCACCTCTAGTCGGAAATGAAACAAGATATAAGATGAAAATAAAAACAATCTAATGTGTGTTTTATTAGATGCATTTAAAATGTATCTAGTATTTAAGTGTGTTAGGGCAATGTATGTGATCATGACTCAAAGGACGACCAATCTCCCTTTCGACCTGAATGGCTTTTTATTTAATTTATTGGGAGCTTGGTTGACTCCCGAGACGAAATCATATTTATAACCCTTATCCTAAATCAATTTGGGGGCAGAAGACCAAAGACTTGACCAACAAGAAAAAACTTATTTTTTCACATTTACATATGTTTGACCCTTTAGGATAGTAATATTCTAGAAGCGTTAATTTAAAAATAAACTCATATAGTAGAAATATTCTTCCATGGAGTGTTTTCACGCCTGACTTGGTGCTGAATCCCTTGTACAGGCCCACCACAGCAAATGTGGTCGCTTCCCTGTAGCCTGCCCCAATCGCTGTGAGTCGGCCATCTTGGCTCGGGAAGACTTGGACGCGCACCTCAAGGACCAGTGCTCCACTCTCGGTATCTGCTGTGCCTTCAAGGAGGCGGGCTGCAGGTTCAAGGTGAATACTAGGCACAATTTAGGAAGAACTTTATCAGACAGATAGAAACTACCTTTATTTGTAAAGTTAGAAGTAATTGAATTTACTTTATAATATTTGGTTCTAATGTTATTGATTAATATTATAAAACATATTTTTCTTAGGAACTATTTTAGTTGCTATGATTTCTATTTTGTTTCATTTATCTCATACTCTCTTACTTTACTATCTCATATACTCCAACATCCTCATTACATGTCCATACCATCTCAGTCTTTTTTCCCTTATCGTCTCATGTAATCCAACATCCTCGTTACATACTCATACCATCCCACCCTTACTTCCTCTACTATCTCATGTACTCACTGTACTCATACTTTCTCGGATAACTTCATTCTTAACCCTGTTATTCGTGACAGCTAACATGCTCCTCACAAACTTCATTCTCATGGCTTCCGCTTTTCTAGTCTCTCTTATATCCAATGTCCATGTTTTTGCTGCACATGTGACTGAAGGTACCTTCACTTATACAAAAAATAAAATGTTAAATATTGCAGGGTTCGAGGTTTTCTCTTGAGAAACACCTGGACGAAAATACCAAGCAGCATCTGGCGTTGATGTGCAATATGGCCACCAAGCAGCAGCACCAGATCACTAGCCTGAAGAGTGCCCTCACTCGGCTTTCACTAAACTTCTCAGGTAATGGCACTTTTACTATCGCCATACACTTGAATATAGAATACTTCACTGAGGGGTTCGGGACAGAAAGATTATAGCCTTCATAGATTTGTATGGGGTATTTTCACTATTTAAACTTCTATGAAATACTGAAATATATCTATAAAAACAATAAAATAGTTGTCTTGATTAGCTATCTTCAAGATCTTTTTTTTATAACTGCATCTTACTACTTGTTTAGGGTTTACACATGTATAAACATTACTCTAAATGTGTTAGGGATGAGGAAGGAAGCATTTTAGAGGTAATATACCCGCATTTGTGTGGGAGGAAAGTGAGAAACCATTTAAGAAAAACTGCCCTCATTGGATCTAACCAGAATTCAAACACCTATCTCCCTGTCATCAGCAGGCCAGTCTTACAGTAGAATGATGCGTTAGACCATTCAGCCATTGAAGAGGGTCTCAAGATGTTGATTGACTATAAAAACAGCTTGTAGTTCAAGAGTTAAGCTACCAGAAATAACTGATAAAAACTTTTTTTCATAAAATGAGGGTCATCACAATCTTTTCCTGTCCCCCTCAATTCTGGTTTTCATGACTTCACCTTCCTTTTAATTGGGTATAGTTAATAGTTTCAGCCAAACTAAACTATAAAGAAGAATATAATTATAGCTCATTCAAATGACAACAGTTAATAGATGTATAGAGATTACCATGGGAACTGTTATCATTTGGCTTCATAGTATCAGCCCCTAAACAGCCAGTAGTTGAATATTTTGACAATAGGACACACCTTTTCACAAATACTCCTTTACGTTATATGCACTCACTACTCAAAACAAAAATCATATTCATCAAGTATGAACCCTCTTTTCTTTTTTGTCCAGTGGCGGCAGTGTGAAATGCGAACCTTGTTCTTTATAATTTATGTTCCATGACACATTTGTAATTTTTTTATCTATCCTTGTTTTTTTGATAAATATTTTATACTTATAATTTTCTTTTTTCCACCACATCTCGCAACCTAAGTTATACTCATATATACTAATTACTCTAATGGGTAAGTTACTAAGAACAGCCCCCCCCCTGCCCCCTCCATTAGCAGACGCGGGGCCCCCTGTTGTATGACACCCCCTCCATCAAAAGTTTTTATTTTAGTACCAGGTCTTACTATCTGTTTGGGTTATACCCTTTGTACTAATTACACTAATGAATAAGTATGGTTGAATTTTTATGAAGTGCACCCATATTCATGTAGAAGGAGAGTGGAAAACTATTTAGGGTAAAACCGCCCTCAGTGCACCCGACTGGGAGCAAACCCTGATCTCTCTGTTATTGACAGCCAGTCTATTGCGAGAGTGAGGGCTTAGACCATGCAGCTATCGAAGAGGATAAAAAGAAAAATTAAAAAAACATTTAATAATCTATTTTAGAAGCCATGTTTTTATACATAAGAGTTGAATTTCCCAAACATTTGTTAGGTTTCTTCTCCAATGAAGTTGATATGCATAAAGGTACAAATAACAACTTTGATACGTTTGAATTAAATTGGTTAATGCATTCAAAATCTTTATTGAGAAATATATCCACTACAGACACTGGAAATTGCAAATCCATAAATCAAAGTTAAAGTACACCTAAAGAGAATAAGGAAAAAACAACATAAAGTAACAATCTTACAAAAACTATTTAATACTATAAAGGAACTAGCAATTTACCTGTTATAAAATGGGCTTTCCTGGCTTTCTGTCTGGCAATGTCATCAATGAAATCAAAAAAATTCTATACTATGCTAGAAACATTTGGAAATGGGTTCTAAATTTCATTCATAAACTTCAAGGTCTCATTGAAGTGTTCAACAAAAAACAATAAATAGATACCTAATTTACGTGCAGCACTTTTAACACTAAAACAAACCAAGCATTACGCGTTTAGAGTTTACTTTAAGTAAATTACAATTTACAACAGACATTCACGAACCTGGAACTTTAACATTACTATATCCTATGTTCGTACAGGGTAAGGTCCCATTACTGTTGTCAAGGACACTTCCCCCCTTCCTACGTTATTTGCAGTCAAACCTCATCTCTACTGAAAAATAAACAGGGAGGCTAATATACGAGCATGAAAGCAAAAATTTCCCATCTCTAATAGTTTTTTTTCCTCTGTCCCATCAGCAAGTGTGGGGTCCTATGCGACTGCACCATTGGCACACCCCTAAGGGTGACCCTGACTAGGAAGGTTGAATTTAGAGGAAGTGTACCTATATTTGAATGGAGAGTGTGTAAAATCCTCTAGGAAAAACGATCATTACACCTGAAAAGATTCAAATCCTAATCTCCCCGTCATTGGCAGTCTAGTCTATTGCGAGACCACCGAAGTGGGTTACACTACTTCAAATTTGAAAAGGTTTTTTGAAAGAATTATACAATTTTTTTCCCACATACATCCTGTTTAGCTACTTATCACCCGCTTTGTTGGTTGCATGGTCTAAGGCCTCACTCAATAGACTATAAACTGCCAATGACAATGACGGGGAGATCAGGGTTTGATCTTGGTTGGGTGTACTGATAGTGGTTTTCCACTCTCCCTCCACACAAATGTGGGTACACTTCCTTTAAATTCAAACTTCCTATTATTCCCTTACACATTAGCGTAATTGGTACATAGGCGGGTACCCCAACTAGGTAGTAAAACACAGTGCTTAAAAGAAGGAAAAAATATAGATTCCATATGTCAATGATATAATTATACTTCATGTTACAGGAACTTTGATATGGAAGATAAGCGACTATTCTTCTAAATTGACTGAAGCAAAAACCAAAGAGGGGATGGAATTAGTCAGCCCTCCATTTTATACTAGTCAGTACGGTTACAAGCTGCAGGTGGGCATTGTTTTGACTAACTTATTTTAAATTACTCTTTTAAGACAACCACCACCATACTTGCAACTTGCTCACTTTGACAAAAACACAGCCAGCATGCAAAGCCTTGTTTTATATTTAAATTATATAGTACCTTCCCGCACACCCCCACATTGGGAATAACTGCCCAACTCTTGGGGCTAGTTAGTTATAATTTAGGATCATAATATGCAGGTGGCTCTACTAGGCGACAGCGACATAATCGCAAACGTGATTGGCATTGGGTCTCATATAAATAACATTTCTCGACATTTTGGTGACACGATTGCAGTATGGCAATTCTCTTAAGTAATTTTGGGTCAAATCCGTGATTCTATGCATCTGAATTGCAAATTCAGTTTTATTTTACCTACAAATCTTGAGAAAAAATTATGAACATAAGAAAAATAGAAATAGTAACCTTTTTTTAGAACCACTGGGGTTATATAACTATGTACTAATTACTCTAACCTTTCTTATCCTCAACACATTAGTGCAAGGAGAGTGGGAAACCATTTAGGAAAAACCACCTTAATTACATCTGACCGGGATCAAACCTCGGTGGTCTAGTCTATTGGAAGTGTGATGACTTAGACCATGCGGCCAACAAAGTGGATAAAATAGTAACTAAATATTAACATTTGTTGTTAGAATGCATTCACAATAACAAGAATACATTCAGTTAAGTGTTAAAGTAATCATCTGGGTTCTTGTTGTTAAGTTTTTTCTATAATTATTATGTGTTGGCCGAACCACCAATAAGCAGTATTAGAGCTATTAAAAAAATATTTATATAAAATAATATATATTTAAACCATATGTGGTAAATGCATATCCTTATCTTAGGGTGGGAGAGTAAGAGATGCAAGAAAAGGTTAATGTTTTTGCAAATTTTATATCAAAACATTTGTTTGGTTAAAATAAATCAAATATTTATCCAGCAGAAACATAAAGAGTCTAGTTTTCTTCATTGACAGTTGTTGAATATCTGTCAAGGATGTCCTGGAATTTAATGACAACTTTTTCTCTTTATTTAAAAAGTTTCTCATTCAATGCCGTTATGCTCAGGATGGATATTCAACAACTGTTGATATTACCATCTGTAGAAAATTATTTTTTTAATTTCTATTAGAGCAATATTTTGTTTATCTAAGTAATAAAAAAAATTGCAAAACCTTTTCTAGTGTCCCTAATACTACACCACCTTATGACACAATAATTATTGCTATACTCATTTGATCTTTCTATCTATATAACTATTGTAAGCAGTTTCCCAAATATTGTGAACTGATTTATCATGCTAGGTACTGAGAAAAAGCATCAAGTTATCTTTTAGTAAAGTTGAATGCTTAATTTATATATTTAAGTCCATACTTAGTTTTTCTTTCTTTCATAAATTTCTATGGGTTATGCTACACTAACAGAAGTAAACTTAACATTAGCTTTAATAATCTTAGATTAATTTTAAATTCAAATGTTTTGATACATTTTTATTTAGTTCACATTCATATTAATTCTAAGTAATTTTCAACAGCCTTATTGACATTTACCAAACTTGTTAATTTAGATAAACAAACTAAATCTGTGTTGTATTTTTTGCCAATGTTACTTTATAAATAAATCCAAGTTAAATGATTATAACTGCCTACAGGCTTCACTGTTTCTCAACGGAAATGGCGCAGGTGAAGGCACCCACATTTCCATTTATATAAAAATTCTTCCTGGGGAATACGATGCATTGCTGAGGTGGCCATTCTCACATTCCGTCTCATTCACATTGTTCGACCAAACTCTTGTACCTGAGAAGGTAAGACTTTTTTATTTTATTTATCACATTTCTTTTAAAGTTAAAAAGAGCTTGTTACTCTTCCTCTTAGGTTTTTGAGATTCAACTCAATAAAAAAAACCCAGCAAATTTTGATTTTCAAATAACATTTGCAGTTTCCAAATGATCCGATCTTCTTCAATCCACTTGCAGATACTTTGAAAACCATATTTTGTCACCCTAATCAGCGTTTGAATAGTCAAATGAGTCATTCTCGTGTTAGACGGGATTTCCAATGATTTGGGGCTCGAATCCCGAATGGATGTACAGAAGGTAATATTTCATAAATGGTTTCCCTCTTTNTCCACACAAATGTGGGTACATTTCCTTTAATTTTATACCTTCCTAATTATTAATCCATTAATGTAATTAATATATATGTATAATCTGAGCAGTACTAATAACTAAGTGAAATAAAAATGTTTTATATATTGCATAGTATTTTTGTCTTTAAACCATAAACAAAAATAGTATTTTTTGTTGTCATCGCGTTGTACTACAGGTTTGAGTTTTAACACAACTAATCACTATATTGTGTTAAGGAGGAGGAATGTTGAACTTAGAAGAAGTATACCCTATTATGTGTGGAGAGAGAGTGAAAAACCATTTAGGAAAAAAACACCCATTGTACACCTGAGCAGAAATCAAACACAGATCTCAGTCTCATCGGCAGTCCAATATATTGCGAGAGTGACATCTTAGACCATTTGACCACAAAGATTTCTTATTGTGCTGTATATTATATTGGTAGTGCTGTAAGATCTAAATCATGTATATGCTTTCCAGGCTTGCAACATCGTTGAAAGTTTCATCCCTGACCCAACTTGGAAAAACTTCCAGCGGCCTAGCAAGGAACCAGACTCTCTCGGGTTTGGGTTCCCTCGTTTTGTGTCCCATGAGATGCTCAAGAAACGCCACTTCATAAAGGACGACGTCATGTTTATTCGAGTGAAGGTGGATCCTAGTAAGATCGTAGCTGTGTGAACAAAGCAGCGGTATTCACATTTCATCAAAACATTCCTTAGGTTGTGATTCCAACATGTTTTCTTTTTGTGGTGTTGTCTAAGAGCTGGGTAAAAATGTTTAATTTATTGAAACAAAACAAAAAAGTATGTTAGTTTTCAGTGATTTGTACTTTTAGCAAACTATGGGTCAATTTTTAAAATTTATTTGCTCATTACCAGAACACTTCAGAGATGAAGTTGTTTTCCTTTGTTTAGTAAGCATAAAATAATTTGTATTCCCTCGATTGCTTAAAATAACTACAAGGGGTGGCCTTGTCACCAAAACCAAGAAATGAGTACACTAGTCCAATATTATAGTAAATAGGCCTGTATTTTTTATATTATTTGATTTTAAGGGTATTTAAAAAATTGTGCTGTTTGAAGGATGTGAATTTTGTTCTACAGCTTTAGAGCTACATTAAGCCTACTTTTGCTATTACAATCTACCATTTTTAGTTAATTATAATGTTTATTTAATTCCATGATTAGAAGTAAGTTTGGAAATTTTGAAACTACCTTTATTTGTAAAGTTAGAAACAATTGCATTTCTTTTATGCTCCTTCTTTCTAATGTTATTGATTCACTTTGTAAAACATATCTTTCTTGTAAACTATTTTAGTTGCTATGGTTTTTATTTTGTTTCCATTTATTAAGAAAGGATTATTTTATGTAGTACATACATTACATTACAGATAAAATAAGTATGTAAATTATAAATATGTAAATAAATACTGTAGGATATTTAAGCAAAGATTTCGCTATGCTTTCTTTAATAATTGCCAAGATATTTGGTGGTTAGGGGGGGATCGATGGAGTGTAAATTCGGATAGGGGTATGCGAAATTCATTTTTTCAATTCAAAGTTAACTTGGATTAAAGTTTAAATATTTTTTTGCTAACAGTTTTATGCTTTAAAAATTGGTATAGTAAGACATTGCAGAAACACTGTAGGCTTACGTTAATGTAAAGTAAGTGGCATAACTATACTGCATTCACAGTAGGAATTACTCTCTGAAAGGTCTTTTTTTCCTACCAATATCCTGCTATATATTATATTTCTAGTAGGGAAAAAGGCCTTTCAGAAAAAAAATTCTACGCTGAACAGACTTTAGCGGGACCTAATAAATATAGTGACATAAACAACTTGCAAAATTAAAATTACACCTTTAAATTAAATTATTAAATGCATAATAAAACTATATTTACATGTACATAGTTTCATCTGGTTGAAGTAAAAATTTGGTGTGAAAACAATAAAATTTGAAGAAAAAATGTTTAAGAACTACATCATAATTATGTTCATTTTAATTCGTTAAACTGTATCTTTACATGTCAAATTAATGTATTAAGTTTGCATACTCATTGAAGGCCCAAGTATCGATGAAGTTGTAAGCAAATGCATATTGCAATATGTTAAAAAATATTGTAGCCAAAATACTAGAAAATTTGACAAAATCAGAGACCATAAAACACCAGCACATGAGTAAATTAGCATAAAGTTGTCTTTGTAGGTATATTGATACAGTACATGTAAGCTGTGCTTATGAACAATATTTTTAAGGTTATAACTAACTACAGGGATATACTTTATAATAATACATTTTTGCTGATTAACTACACAAAATTTGTATAGACATTCATTTTGGTGTCACTCCCTCTGGTGGTATCACCCAATGCGATCCGCACTCCTCCTAGTGACACCACTGTGTACTGTGTGTTGATAGTGAAGAGAGCCAACCTGAAAGGATAGTTAGGTTAGGCCTAGATAGGAACAAACACACTTCTCTCTTTATTTCATCTTACACTTTTCACACTTTTAATGTTATAGGCCTACATTGTTTTAAATTTTTGGAATTATTTATTTTTCTTCTAAAGAGATAAATAAATAACAAAACTCCTGCTACACCACCTGAGAACTCAGAGCATTCCCAACAGCCACTTATAACAACTCTCAACTCAGACAATGGGTAACCAAATATAGACTACTCCTTGGTTTGAATCTGAGATTATCATTTTTCTCAGTTTAAAACAGATAATCATAATTCGCTTATTTATTATTTTAGTTATAGTCTTTGTTAGTCTTAATTATTTTTTTTGTTGATAGTAAATTTTTATCAAGCTATCTATATATATTCATCCTGTTGCATCAATCTGGCAAAACTGCAAGTTTTCATTTATTTTTGAAAATTTTCAAGCATATTATATTTTTCTTTGTGTTTTATGTATCTCTCTTTATATGTAAAAGGAATAATTTCAAAAATATAAAACAATGTGTAAATGTGAAAAGTGTATTAAGAAATGAAGAGAGAAGTGTATTGTTCCTATCTAGGTGCAACCAAACTATCCTTTTCAGGTTAGATTTTTTTCACTATCACCTACTTTGCATTATTTTAAAGTATTTCTACACACTCTTACTATACATTCTAAGATATTAGGCAATAATTAACTTTATTCCGCTTTACAAATTATTGTGTTTATTTATTTAATTTTATACAACAAAATATTATTTTCCACAATTGTTTGTAATAATTTGTTCTAAGCTGATAAAGTGAACTATTATTAAATCATGAAATTCCATGTCATTCAGATATTAGATTGAATTTAGATTTTTTTTCAAATAAATATTAATTTTTAATGTACATAACAGCTCAGAATTACAATTATTGGTGAAGCTACATTAATTGAGGCGTGCATTTTCAGAACATTGTATGTACCAAATTTTAAAATTTCCAGGAGAAAGAAAAAACTAATTTTATATTAAACCAATAACAGTAAAGCCATGAGATATTGTAATAGTTGACTGGAAGCTAAGAAATTAAAAGAATGTATTTACAATTACTAATAGTCATTGGAATATTTTTTAAAATTTTTTAAACTTTACTTGAGTTCTAAAACGTTGTAAATGCCAACAGAGTTACAAATCAAAACGTTGTAAATATTAGCATTGTTGTTGGTTGAAAGCCGTCTCTAAAGAGAAATTCAGGTCAAAACTATTGATATAAATTTAATGATACTGCAGAAGAGAAATTTGCCACACCATATAAATATAAAAAGTTCAATAATACTGCAAAAGAGAATTTTTACCACTCCATAATGAATAACAGAGTGAATTATTTTTATTAAGAAAATTTTAAAACTTTTATTATAAAAAATGTTATCCTTGTCTTTAACCATGTTTTTTTTTGGCACAATTTTGTCCTGAATGGGCCAACATCTCTTCAAAATAGTGTTGTGCTTCTGGTTATAGATAGGGAATCATTCTCCTAATATCGGCTTTTTTTTTCTGGGATTTCAATATGTGTTCAAGCAGTAGGTAATTGAACATTACTTTCATTAGAATCCATAGTAATCCAGAAAAATTCAAACAAACAGTGCAAAAATGTAGCTCAAATAATGTTATGAAAAAAGGTGCACACACAGATAAGTTGTCACTAAGAGACTGGCTATGTTGCTACTCGCACCTTGGCTGTTCCAACATTAGCAGCAGCACTGCCATGACAACCATATTCCCCCGCATAAAGCATGTCATTTACAACCCATTTATGTATAAAAATATATTTCTGCACTATGTGGCATTTACAATGTTTTGGCAATGCACACTTCAATTATCAAAGAAAGATATTTTTTTTCCAAAGCTAAGCTGAAATGTTTTCGAGGCCAAGTCTTCAGTTTTTAAACTTCGCATACTCCTAGATTCGGGCCACTTGAGTCAACACTTCCTTATGGTAAAAAGTGAAATATTCTAGCCAAAGGTACAATTTTTCTAAATGAAAACTGGTTTAAAGGTTTTATTTGTGTGATATATGTGTTAAAAATATTTCTAAAGCAATTTAGATTTTAGTTAAATCGATATCTTAGATTCATCAATGTTAGTTATAAGTCACACAATCGTGTCTAACATTTGTATATTATGCACATTTTAAACACTAGTTTTTTTCCATTCTGTTTAAATTGCACAAAATAAGCAACCACATTTTTAAAATTCTAAAGTTGAAAATATTTTTAATTCAATTTAATCCTCCAACCTGTGCAAATATTTGATTGCTAGTTTAAATCTATTTTGCAATAGAATCACAAGCTCTGGAAAATGTCTAATTGTATCTGATTAGAATATTTTTAATTGAAAATGTTTAAATCCTATAGAAATTAGATATTAAGGTAAATTATATTTATATATTTTTGATACAATCCCAATTTAAAAATTGCTGCTATAAAATTTGTGTCAAAACAGTAAATATATTGTTTTACTGTTACAGAATTTACAAATTTCTATGGTCAAGTTAAACTAAGTTATTTGATCTGTAAAAATATAAAATGTAAATATGGCAACAAATTGACTTTGGTGTGTCTAATTAATTATTGAAAAATTTGAGATTTCAAATCGTATATGAATCTTGCTTAGATTCAGACTATGATTTGAAATGATCGCATAAGTTTAATTTAAATCATTATTTTATAACATGAAAATGAAACAATGTGGGTAGAATCTTATCTCCAACTTCTTAAGCAGAAAAAGTCATTTGAAAATTTAAATATAAAATTGATTAATATTCAGGGTGTCCAGCGATCTGGAAAACAGAGAATTGTCAGGGAATTTGCTTGGTCAGGGAAAAGTCATGGATTTTTATTAAATTTCTGGAATTTTTTACATTTGTCTATAAAAAGCCTCACAATTTGATTCACAATAGTCAAAATAATACTTTTTTTTTCCAGTTAATACCTACCTAGAATCACTTTCACACCATTGTTCCTGTTGAGCAGACTAATATTACTTCTCAAGGTCAACAAGTGAGTTTTGTGTCTTTAACCAAAGTTGAGTCATGCACAAAATTTTATTAGGCCTACATTTTAAGTAGAAGGAACTAAGAATGACTGCCCCACAACTATTTTTAACTTAAAATAGTCAATTTTCTCAGAGGCAGAAATCGTTTAATCCCTTTATTGAGTGACACAATTTCAGAATGTGTATGTATCTAGAAAAACCTACTTAATTAATCTGTAATCTTAAAAAATGATTTTCATAATATTCTTAATATCGATGTATAGTGAGTGAGTGGTCTGTAAAAAAGTAAATCGGATCTGGAAAACCTGGAAAAGTCAGGGAATTTACAAATATAGTTTGGCTGGACACCCTGATATTTCAACCTTTATCACACAAAATTTGGGATGAAAATAGAAATACAAAAGTTGATAACTGTCAAAGTTGAGATACCTAGTTTACATAACTAGCAATTTTCCTAAGAGCTTTACAGAAAAAATACTAAAATATTTTTTGCGATCAACATTAATAACATTTTTTATATTAATCTATTAATCTTTTTACTTAAGAGGTATTGGTAATACACATCAAAAGTGACAGCTACAGATCACATGACTTGGCATTTTTTGTACATCCATTACTGTTTCTAGCCTGTAGCAGTTTTTTAGTCAGGCAATATATTTTCTACTACCGGTTTTCTAGACCTATCATAGCTTCATATTTCTTATAATCCAACTTAAGACTAGGACAGACACAAAATCTAGTCACCAGCTGTTAATTTATCAATGTGAAAGTGTAAATACACATTTCACAATGATGATACATTTTTCAGCCATACCGGAAATCAAAACCAGAACCCTTAGTTCGGTAAACAGATACGATATCGACTGAGCTAAGATGTCGGATTGACTTGACGTATGAATATGTGAAAGTAAATCTTGTAACTTTACTAGCTGTTGGATAGGACACTTGCTATTAAAATTGGACTGCATGTATGCGGCATTTCTGTGTTTTGTAATTCTGTCTCATGAATATTTGTGTTTGGCAGAATCGTTAAGTCCAAAATACTAATAAGTTTTGTATTCAATTTTTGTCAATTTTTCCTACTTAAGAAGAGAAAAGAAACAATGTCTGCAGTGTGCCTTAGATTCTACCTACACTCTAAAATTCATTTCCTAAACATAGCATGCTTAGCCTTCTTTTTATTCTCATTAAGGTGGAATTTTAGGGGACACAAGAAAAGGTTTTTTGCAATTTTTATAGTGAAACTTTTTTTTTGTCAAAATAAATCAAATATTTCTACATTAGAAACATAGTTTAATTTTCTTGACACAGTGATATCAACAAATGTTGAATATCTGTCAAGAGCGTAGCGGCATTAGACAAGAAACTTTTTAAATTGATAGAAAAAATTATGATTATATTCCAGGAAACCCTTGACAGATATTCAACAACTGTTGATATCACCAAGTGAAGAAAATTAAACTATGTTTATACTGGAGAAATATTTGATTTATTTAAGCCTTAGGAATGTTTTACTATAAAAACTGCAAAAATAGTGGTGTTTTCTTGTGTTCCTTCATCCCCACCCTAATCTAAGTTTCCTTATTTTTCATGTAATTTCAAGCATAGGGTATTCTTAGAAAATATTTTCATCAAGTAGTAATATTAATGCACAACAAATTGTTGAAGAAAAGGGTATCACAAAATACCCTAACATACAATTAACAGATTTGTACAGTTTGAATAATTTTAAATGTTCATAGAACTACAGCACTGTGCTAGAATAGTATAAATGCATTCTGTTAATAGTGTTATAGAACTGTGGTGAATTATTTTGCTCTGTATTGTATAAAGCCTTTTTATTTTTATATCAAGAGTAAATATACTCACACTTCTTTTTTACCAAATATTTATTAATCAAAATAGTTGACAATTCTTCTGTGTAGACTATTCAGTAATTATTAAGTACCAACAGGTAGAGCAGATTCTTGTTTACCTGTCATAGCTGGAGCTAAGCCAAAGGATGCCGTTTTTAAAGATTCCTTTGCTCTGTGTAGCAAAGTGTATCATTATCAAGTCATGTATTAGTGTAACATAAGTGTCAGTAGCAGTCACGACATATCAGTGTGATTATTTGTTAGTCAATAATGTCAATGTAAGTAAGAAACACTTTTATTACTTATTTATATAAATAAAGTATGTGTAAAAACAATTAGTGTTTTGTTATTTATTAACATAACGGTTTTAGTGGGAAGATGCAGATGGGAGAGTAATATCAGAATGAACCTGAAAGAGATGGTGTGTAATGAGGTGGACGGTAATAATCAGATGTTTACTATGAACTAAAAGTAGTTACTAGTTGCTCGTTTTGCTACTATTCTCTTCACCCTGCTGTCGAATCTCCCAACACGCATTCCTTTACGTTTGCAGCTTATCATTTTTCTATTACTGTATTTAGTTCCTTGTTCCAGTGTCAAAGACCAAAGTACAGCCACAACAAAATACTATACAGTGAATGTTTGAACGCATTAGTCACATAAGTAACTCGCAATTAATATAAATACTTTTACGTACGATAAATAATAAAATAAAGAACATAGTTTCCCCTTGTGTTTAAAAGAGTCGAAATAATTTACCCTTTAATATTTCCTAAACAGAACAAAAATATATAAGCCTACAATTATATTTATATATCGGGTAAGTGATAAAAATACTTTCAATTTGAATAGTTTAATCAATTATATGCCTCCTGAAAGCTTCACTTAGAATCAAACACACAATTACTACTCGACAAACGACGAAGTTTGCTGGATAATGATTATAATACAATATGAATATTACAGCCGGGCAATGTTTTATTAAATACATAAGAAGTATATTATCTATTTAATAAATATAAGTAAAAAAAATTTTTCTCTCAAACCATTCATGCTAAATGAAAAAGAACAATCTATGTAGTAATGTAGCAAAGTAATCGAATCATGTTGTAATTTTCATTCGAATTATTTTTGGCTGATATTCGATTGTAAACTGTACACCCACTTAAACTTTGTATTAAATTAGCCTTAGATTCATTCGAAAGCTTAAGGTCGATTATTGTGTAGCAATGGGGACTATTTATTGAAAATTAACCTAAAAGAAATGAACACCTGTATAAATAGCCTGAAAACATACATAATCATAAGGTCGATTTTCCTCAGCACTTCTGGCAAGGGAGTGGTAAGAGAATGAATAGGCCAGCTCGCGTCAAGTCAGCTACCGTTTTCATTCAAATGATTTTGAAAGAATCAAATGAATAGATTATTCAGAATAATCGAATGAATCGATTCTATTCATCTGATTCTGCCCATCACTACTCCAATTCACCCCCATTTGGAAAACCCAGATGAGCATCCTTGTTCACAAATAAGGATATGGTAACTGGCTCATAAATATATCACTAAATCCAGACAGACCCTAACCTCAACCTTAGGTGAAATAATCTCCTTACCACCACTCATAATATATAATCTTAAACTATTTTAATGTCACAATAATGTAATAAATACAATTATATAACACAATTTTTGGTTTTTCTATCGATCTGTTTAATCCAAATGCTTCCATCTATACAGTGAAATCATAACCAAAACACAATCAGTTGTTGAGTAAACCTGGTTGTATGTGACAGTGAGAGTGTTTTTTTAATGTGTTTTTTTAAGTATTTTATCAAAACAATTTCTACTCCAGTATCACGAAGGTAAGTGTGCTGGTTATCCCTCTAATTTAAACCATGAATTAGCCTAGTGCTCTATTCCAAATAACCTTGGTTTCTTTCAGTAATTTTTTGTAATATAATCAATATTTAACTAAGTAAAAATAAAGTTCACTTTTGAGGTATTTCAATTTTTTTAAATTATTATTCTGCAAACATTTGGCATGTTTACTTCTTGATATTTGGTTGTTCTCAAAAACTATTTTCCCTGTTGTTCTTAATAGGTTATAAGTAGATGCCTAAACTTTATTGTTACAGATATCATAAAAATGACTAATTATAAGTTCATGTTTGGGTATTAGGATTGTGTACATCAAAGATAATTTTGCCTATTTTTACTTATTTTCATGTATAATGCCTAAAAATGTATATTTACATGATTTTCGAAATTAAATTTGCATTGCATTAAAACAGTTGGAATGTACAGGAGCCAATGATTTTTTAGTTTGTTATATTGTCACTCCGTATCATAAAAATTCCACTTCATATTCCCCTTATGTTCCCGATGATCCCAAACTTGTTTCTGGGTGTTTTTCCCCCAATTTGGGCTTCTCTTGTACACGGCCAGCTGCATACTTCAGTTAAAACAAGATGTGCCATTAACACCACCCTATCCCTTTATTAAGCTGTCAATCACTTTCTTTCGTTCATCTGCATACATGTGTGAATGTTGGGTTGTGGATGGTCTCAAAGTTGACATCATTGACATATTTTCTCTTATTTCACTTTCCTCGTACACTGAAGACTGTGTTAACCCTAGTTTGAGGCTTCGGGGGTAACTGGTTGATGTCATGACAAAGTCTTGTCTCTGGACGACCTTGTGTTCAGACATGTGTGGGTAGGGGTAGGAGAAAATGTCGTCGAGTGTCCCAGAAAGGTTAGTCGTGGTGGTACAGAAGGATGTCCCGGCAACAACTTGAGTCGTGGTCGAAGATAGGGTGATTGTCCTGGCAATGGGAGATAGGGTGCTGGTCCCGACAACGTGTTGTGGTGGGAGATAAGGTAATTGTCCCAGCAACGTGAGTCACGGTGGGAGATAGGGTGATTGTCCCAGCAACGTGTTGTGGTGGGAGGTAGGGTAATTGTCCCGGCAACATGAGTTGCAGTGGGAGAGAGGGTGCTGGTCCCAGCAGCGTGAGCTGCGGTGGGAGGTAGGGTATTTTCCTGGCAACTTGAGTCTCGGTGGAAGATAGGGTTAGGGTGATTGTCCCTGCATGTTGCGGTGGGAGATAGGGTAATTGTCCTGGCAACATGAGTCGCGGTGGGAGATTGGGTAATTGCCCCAGCAATGTGAATCGCGGTGGAAGTCGAAAGTGTGAGAGGATATTAGACAATATTGCTCTTTTTGATTGATGACAATTTATTTCTGCTCCTTCGAAAAGGTGGCATACCTGGGTTAGGTAGCCCCTCACCACTGCCCTCTGCTATATACCCTCCACTGATGCTTGTCCTTGTCCAATGGGAGAAAAGGACGCGTGAGAACGTGAGAGACAGTGGCTGCCAAGCAAGCCACTAGAAAGAGGAGTTCTTAAAAAAAATATTAAGACAGACCTTCGTATCCTGCTATACTGTGCAACTAAGCTAAACTAAGGAACTCGTCACGGACAGCTCATAGAACATGAAGTGTGGAGTGGCCTAGACAGTAGAGAGGGTGGTTGGTGCGGTCAGTGCAAGTGCAGAGAAAAGGTGCAAGGGTCAAACAGTGAGGCACAACAACTGATATTTTGTGCAATTGGTGCGACAGTGTTAGGTGGTATCTTGTTAACATTTACTATGTGAATGTTTGTTAAAGTGATATAATTAATAAACTTGGAGAAGGAGTGGGAAGAAAATATGGATGTTGGTTGATGTAAGTATTGATTCCTGTTGCTGGTTAGTTGCAAATGTTATGATTGGCACAATGGACAATTAACCCTCTGAGATATATCTGCTTTCATGTGAACAATTTGATAAAACAAACAGTTTAACTTTAGCTCAAGTGTTTACCTCTGCACTGAATGTACTATGGCTAGATGGAGTTAAACATCAAAATGTTCTTCTGTTTACTTCTGATGCTGCAGCCTACATGAAAAAAGTTGGCAAGGTTCTTGATTTTCTGTTTCCCAACATGCTTCATGTCACATGCCTCAACCATACGCTGCACAGAATTTATGAAGAGGTTCGTGATTTATTCCCAAAAGTGGATACTTTGATTTCCAACACAAAGAAGATATTTCTTATATCTCTGACCAGGATTCAGTTGTTTGAAGAAGTTGCCCCTTAAAGAGCCTTATCTCTGCAGCCAGTATTAACTAGATGGGGTAAATGGCTATCTGCAGCTTTGTATTATGCCCACAACTTTGACAAGATACTAGATATTGTTAACAATCTGCGTGAAGATGTTTATTTTTACGATCACAATACTTCCTCTTCCCTTGGGGTAGTAAGAAAGTAATAATGTAAATAAAACAATATGCTTTTAATATTGGTTTGAAAGAAAACTTCATTGCACTGTTAGTTACTATCACTATCATTGTTTCTTTACAACTTAACATTATTTTTAATTGTTGGGAGTAAGCGCGGCAATCACAGTTTCTTTGGACTGGCACAAAATTTCAAGTTTGATTAACAGTGTGGTGCGCAAGGATGTATCCAGATATATATCTTAGAGATATAGCTTTCCAAACACTCCGTCAGGTTTCCTCTCTACAGAAACCAATTCTGCTGCAATCCAGGGCGCAGCCAAGATATTTCAGGCACTAACAACCCAAGTGCCTGAGAGAGCAATGGCGTCCATCACTCCCACAGAACTTTCATTTGTATGAGTAATGAGAATATGTTTTATTATATAACATGATCCATCATAATCAGAGTGATTTACAAATTCAACTCAAAATATTCGGTTAAATGGTCATAAGTCAAACAAAACTATCTCAATAGAACCAACAAGATTAAGAAGATGGGAGAGAAGAAAAAGATTAGAAAAAGGAAAACTTGCCTTATTGCTGAACACTTCATTAACAAAATTAGAAAACTTCTATTCAAAAATATAGCCAGCGAAATGTTGAATAGTAAGTGCTGAAAATCACTGGAGGATTATAAACAAATAGGAAAGTTTTTTTTTAAACATCACATAGTTAATTCATAAGTAGGATAATAAAAAAACAAACATGAAATACCCATTTGTTCAATACTGTATGTTAGACAGTAAATTCATGGTCACCTCATTTATCTTGACTATCCCATAACACGAATCACCATGAACAGTGTCCAGAAGAAGACAAAAAATTAAGATATGCAATAGAAATGTTATACATTAATAATAATACCGGTCCTTACCGTCCGTCAAGCAAAATATTTCCACATTAAAGAAACCATTCCCTCTTATATAACAAACATGGCAGCCGAAGTGGAAAAAGAGTTGAATGAAAATGATATTACCAACAGACACAAAACCAATCAACAGCCGGCAGGTCTTGAAAAAACGTTCACAAAACAGACAAATCTTCCCATCAGTGATAAGGCCCGTATAACAAGCTTAACTGCTGAGGTTAACATAGCGAACACACAAGTAAAAAAAATAATGAGGAACAACATTATAGCGAATGAAAAACTAGAAAAAGAAATAAAGCTCAGAAAGAAATTTGAACACGAAGCCTTGTTTAATTACAACTTGTGGAACAAAGAGCATACACTGACTGCGAAGTTACAGGACAAACTGGAGGCGGCGCTGGACAAAATCAATAACAATAAGAAAGATATTGAACATGAAATATTAAAGTTTGATGGTAATTTCTTGAAGCCTGGCGTTAAATCTCTATCAAATGAAAAACAGAATACACTAGTGAATAATTCATTATCGTTAATCAAGGCAATGAATTTGAATAAGTTACAACTTGAGCTGTATGAGCTCGAGAGCAATCTACTTATGAGTAAAGAGTTACTCAATAAAAACGAGCTGGTAGGGAATATAATCAACATTGTACTGGACAAGACTATCTCTCATTTTGACAAAAGAGTGAGGTTAGTACAAATTCTAAAAGAAGAAAACAAAGAAAGTCCACTGAATAATTACAGTAAATCATCCATAAAACAGTTCATTCAGGGAAAGAGCAACCATTTGGAAGGTGATATAGGCAAGCTGTCGAATCACATACAAACAACAGATGAACAAATACAGACACTGCTGAGAGAAAAAAAATCCTTTCAAAACAAGTTTATAACAAATGCAGAAGAAATACAAAACGAAGTCAGTAAGAACTCTAAAAACATTTTGGGATGTTTGCAATACATTGAACAGGAGAACACACGAGCACAAAAGCTTTATAGTATCAAACTAGAGCAGGAAAAATGTAAGAGGAAACTTTTGGAAATTGATATTGACAACTATAAGGAAGAAATCAAATCATTGAAGGGTAAAACCTCGCCATATCACACTTCAAGATCCAAGTATCTTACCCGAATGCAAAATAAAGAAACTACAAGCAAGCCCACAAACCATGAGCCATTCAGTTTAAGAGATGATTTAAATGCAAAACGGATTACAGAGCTGGAAGGAGAAAATGAGAAGCTCAGACAAAACATTGATATCTTGATGAATACATTGGAAACGTGCAAAAGTGATCTGGCAGAGTTTTCAAGAAATTATCGGATGTTTCAATCCGATCTGGAGGAAGAAAAGCTAAAAACCATTCAGTTGACGGCAAAAAACAAAGAGCTTTCAAATTGTTTAATGTCATCCAACAATTCCTTAGAGATTTGGAAAAACCGACTAATAGAATTGTCAACAAATTTCCAAACATTACAAATAATTTTGCAGAGAGAAAAAACAACAACTGGACAATTGATGGCGGAAAATGAAAAACTTAGGACACATCAAATGTCTTCTGGAGATTTAGGACCATCCAAGGTATACAGTGAGATAGGAAAAGAGTTTACAAAAAAACTGCACGAAACAAACCAAAGAATGTTATCAATCCAAGGGAGAGTTAACGAATGCGTAAAAGAAGTGGGCAATATGATTGGTAGCCTATAACCTCATCATTCCAATCAATGTTGACTTTCTGTGTGAACAAAACCACTCTGTTCACAAAGCCATGAAAATAGCTAGCTAGTGTTTTAATAGAAGCATTTATGTAACTGAGAACCCATCCATTGTACATAATTTTATAATAGGAATAAATGTTCTACATCTATCAATTACAAGCTCTTCCTGAATTTGTGTCTCAAATGTCTCTTTCTTAAACCACACAGCCACCGAAGCAGGTTGTCATGTTTAAATTATATTTTCTGTGGTATTTATAGTGTTCGAGATGTAAAAGTTGTCCTGGAAAATGTATGTAGTGTGGCTTTCCACCCCTTTCTTTAAGGAAAAAAGATTTTTCGCTTTTTGAGCTATTTTGTTATATTTGGGAGAAGGGAAGGGGAAAGGTGTTTCTATCCATCTGTACCATTTATGTAATTTAATGATATGCTCAACACACTGGTTATTAACGATGTCTTGGTCACGAACTTGAGCAACTTTGGGTCTCCCATATAAATAACAATTTGTGGTGTTTCGGCGATCTGTTTGCAAGTATGGCCATACATACCCTCAGGCACTGGTGTTAATATATTCTGTCTAATACAAACCAACTAAATAGTGAAAATTATCTGTATAAAGAAGGTATTCCCAACCTTTCTAGGCTTGTGGACCCTTATTTTGCTCAATATGCTACCAACTGAGCTAAGGTGTCAGACTATCTTGTGCTACAATTTTTCCTTTATATTTTATTTTTAATATATCATTAATATCTTTCCCCTCAAAATCTCACAAAACACCTGTTGAGAATCCCTGGTATAGACCATACCTCACAAGACACCAATAATTAATTACAATTTAAATCAATTAAATGTATAGTAGTAATAAGTAATTTTTTTTATATATTTGTTAAAAAGTAATAAAATAGATAGATTTGTATTAGAAATAACATATTTATTTTACAAAAATATTAAACTGTTGAACAAAGACAAGTTTGTTCAACTCTGCGGTTTTCAGAGCAGTAGGTTAGATTATAATGAAACAGTTTGTGACGTCTCTTTGACCTCGATTCCCTTCTTGTGGATGGTGGTAAATTCTTTGCCCAGTAACACCAAACCAGCGCTGAGCACTTCATTGGGAATATTCCTGAGACGCTGAGGATTGTCCTGGCCCGGCCTAGAACAAACCAATTTGAAATAAGATGTTATCTGTACAAAGCTTTATGTGTGGTTTTTTGAATAAATCATTTAAGATAATACATTGCTGCCAACACTTGAAGGAAAACATTATTAACTATATGATCAGAATACAGTGTAAACATTTAAAAAAATGCATAAGTGGTTGCATCGGTTTGAATTGTAGCTCAATTGTACTGTTTTCCTCAAAGGTTTCCCACTCTGCCTCCACACAAATGCGGATACATTATCCTATATAATTACACCTTCCTCATCCCTACCCAGACAGACAGCAAAATATCATCTTCTCTAAATGAACATAACAGATAGGCCAAAAACGGACATTAATTAGAGTACGATGGCAGCAAACAAACTTTCAAATTCTATAAAATAATACATTATCTCACTACCTGTACAGGTTCCATATAATTATATAAATTACACTAATGGAGTAGGGATGAGTAAAGTATATGTGTCTGCATTTGCATGGAGGAATAACGAAGAACCGTTTAGGAAAAACAACCCTCAATACACACGGCCAAGATATAAACGTCGATCTCACCTCCAACGGCAGTCCAGTCTATTGGAAAGTGATGCCTTAGACCATATGACAACCAAAACAGGTAGTATTAATACTGTATTTAGCTATTTTGTAAAATAGTAAAATAATCAACAATATAAAGTCTTATATATAATAAAACCCTTTATTTAACATTTTTGTGTCCTTTGACCATAGAATTCCTTGTGTCTTTTGTTTATTGGAAAAGTACTGTCTGTTGCTCTGATCCGTGATTGGGTTTGGTGATGTTATTTTTAATGTTAGTTAGAAAAAACACTTGAAGTAAGTTTGACCCATTTATTGACGACACAGTGATGTGTTGCTTTATCTTAAACCAAATTGGAGTTTAGGTTTACACAATATAGTGAATGTTGATGAATGATATGTAATATATTAGTCTGATGAGCCTTCATGTTCTACAAGAGGAATCAAAGTGTGTGGTCAAGAATTCTGGTCTCGTTCTGTATGGAAACAGGAGAGCAAGACTGCATGACCTGCCCTCTAGCATTAAACACAGAATGATAAGCACTTGCAGTGACGGTAGAGTGACATCATACTCTACAATAAGTAGATATATTTTCATACACACCATAGAACATTTGGGTTAGTTGGCAACTATGAAATATCTATGTAGTAAGGGTAAATTTAGAGTAAAGTTCATCTACCATAGGAGTAGTGGTAAATGACAGATAGGAAAAGCTACCAGATCTACCCTCATGTATCCATATGCCAAGCTATATGTTGAGTTGCTCTTAATTTTGGCAGTCAAAACTTTCACAACAAACAAATTGTCTTTAAATAATTAATTTTCTTATAACTGCTTTTATAGTAATGAAACACAACTCATGAAAATAACAGCCGTGATGGGTTTTTTTAAGTTCACTTAAAAATTCTTTACAAATGAGAGCTTCTAAAAGGCTGTTGATATCATAAAAACCATGTTCAGTTGTGTTCATGCACTAGTGTTTACAAATTGTTACTTTTATTTTAAGCTAGTATTTATTGTGGCTCTTTCTCTAAACTAAAACGTTGTTGAATTATATGCTTCCGCGATGGGTGGTAATTATGAAGATATGGATATTTGGTTTAGTTAGCTGATAATTGCCTCGTGAGCGAGCACTAATTAGAGCAGTACGGTATTTTGATGATATTATTGCCACACAATTTGGAGTCAATTAAAACGATATGGTTGCGCATTGGGCGCCAATTAAAACGTTCTCGAGATTTGTTTGAGTTATTGTGCCACGCGTTTGGGCACCAAATAAAACGTTAGGGATATTTTGGTTTAATTAGCTGATAAATGCCCCGTGATTGAACATTAATTAAGGATATTTGTTGTTTGATGAGATAATTGGTATCTAGAGCCCCGTAGTCGAGCGCCAATTATCTTGATGTCGATTATTTTCTATGACATTGACACAAGCGTTCCTTACTGCGCACTCACACAGTTATACGATCTGATTTTTATTTTAGTAAAATAAATAAGACTTTCAATGTTGCACAAGATTTATTAAGATGATTCCACCTTCGACACTGAAGATGTAATATTAGGTGATACAGTTTTAGTTGAACTACAGATTATTTTTCTTTGACATTACACGTTCCGTGTTCTGAGTACCGTGTGCTGTGTGAATTTATGTTACTACTATATATGCATACGCACAAGGGGCTTATATAACCTACCCCTTGCCTCTTGGACCTCTTGTCACCAGTGTCGAAACCAACTAATAGAAAGAGTCCTAGTGACAGATGTTGTGAAGGCTAGCTTCCTATTGGGTAGAGAGAGCTAGCGTCACTTGCTTTTTTGGTAAACATTACAGAGTTGATGTTTGAAAGAAAAAAATAAGCTTTATGGTGTAATCTATTGACATTAGTTCTGAAAAGTGCATGATTCTCCATGGATGAAGTATTAAAAGGATACTTTACATACAGTACTTTAAAGAAAAATGCATTTTATCCATGACTTTTTTAGTATATGAGAGGGGTCCAAATCAGTATCATTACAAAGATATAAAAAAAATCATTTACCTACCTATTTATTAGAAGATCCAAGTGTGAATATAATAATTTATAATTTACTATTTTAAAACTAAATATCTCTTGTTGCCACAACCATAAAAAACAACAACATAATTTTACTAATATTTTCT
Source organism: Timema poppense (assembly GCA_902141375.1). Lineage (NCBI taxonomy): Eukaryota > Metazoa > Arthropoda > Insecta > Phasmatodea > Timematidae > Timema > Timema poppense. The sequence continues at coordinate 28,320 of CABFOV010002480.1, forward strand.
GCTGTTTCAATTAACTATGATAAAACAAATCATACACTAACTCCTAGGGATTTATTATTAGAAGTGTTGGATAAATTTTTTTATTAATGATATAATAATTAGTAGGTAAGAAAATAATTATTTCCAAATAGGTTGATGTTAGAGACTTTCAGCCAATGTTCGCAATAAAGAACCTTCACTCAACTGTGTGTAGTTAGGTCTGTCATTTTCTAAACAGAAAGATACAAAGCAGTGTTTTATACCTTCTGCAATCTGTAAAGTTGATCCAGCGCATTGGGCAGCAAAGGCCGGACACTGCAAATCTCCATTTGAGTCAGATGATCGAGCTTGGCGTGGGTACTGCCAGACCTTATGAAAGCATCCACCGAAGTGCGAAGTTTTGACATTCTCATGTCCCATATATCCTAGAAACAATTATTTACACTACACATATATTATTATATTGTTTTATTAATAATGGAACACAAAGGTTTTTAGGATGTCAGTGACATACCACTGAACATTATTTATCAGAAAATAAATTTAACCTGCTTTGGTGGCCGCATGGCCTAACGTGCTACCCTCGCAGTGGGCTGGACTATCAATAGCGGGGAGATCAAGGTTCACATCTCGGTTGGGCATACCGAGTTTCCCCCCCTCCAAAATGGGTTTTCACTCTCTCTCTCTCAACACAAATGCGGGTACACTTCCTATTAACTCAACCTCCTCATAATCCCTTAAGCAATAGATTAATTAATACATAAGTGTGTAACCCGAACGGGTAGTAAGACGTGATAGATAAAGATAACGAACATATTTTTGATGGTAGAAAAAAAAAGGGCGGGAGGGGGGCGAAGCACAAATTTTGGCATGATATTATGGACTATTATAATCCTTTCTTTCCCTCTGTCACAACTTTGTTTAGCTTACCACAAGAGCTTTAGTAAAATTTGGAACACAATCCTTTATAATTTACAAGATAATAAGTATTTGTTTCCCTTTTTTTATGAAGAGCTGGAAGGGTTACACATTGATCAGGTCATAACCTCTAAAGGGGTTCGTGACTGGTAAAAATTGTCTTATTACATGCATCTAAGGGAAACAATATTTGGAAGAGTATTACATTACTAAACTGTGAGTTTGGTTGAGTTAAAAATAGTGTGGTATTTCTTATTGTTTAGTTTTCAAGATTTTTTATTTTATTATTATTATTTTCATTCAGTGGGAAGGTGTTTCTTTTAAATTTTAAATGTTTGTAAATTAAGGGTGTCCAGCCATAGTATATTTTAAAATTCCCTGATTTTTACAGGTTTTATAGAGCTAATTACCAACTTTTCCCGTCACTGTATATATATATTATTTTTGTTAAGATTGGAATTTAATGCAATAGGCCCACTATTTTTTGACACATTCCAAAATTATGCCACCCTATGAGGTGTTTAAAAGTATCAGCCCAAAGCAATGACCTACTGAATAATGCTATCTAATATAGATTTAAGTAAGATAATATTGAAGATCACTTAAGTTGGCCCCTCACCCCATCAAAATTTAAATTTAAATGTACCACCATTTTGCACCTAATTTGCACCCAAGTATTATGTTTTGTACCCTAATCCCAGAGACTGTTTATGTTTAAGGGGGAGGGGGGGCATGTTAAGAGTAGCCTCCCTACTATCAAAATGTTGGATTTTTATGCCATCTTAATGTCCTGTTTTGCACCTGAATAGTTTTTCAAGAAAAAAAAATATTTAAAAGGGGAAAAGGTGGGGGGGGGGG